>DWLR01002310.1:0-15773 GCA_018246295.1 Papilio alexanor hazarajatica | reverse complement strand
ATAATATTACGAATTTAAAATAGAGATATATTTAAATGAATTTAATTTAAAAATATATTCGAAGGTCATTTAATGAGCTTTAATAACTTGAATAAATTATTTATAAATACCTAAGTAACAAATTATTTAAAGTAAGTATAAAAAATAAAAATTATTACACAATATTTTATTTTTCCAAGTGTGAAATCCCCAATGATCTAAATAGGGCACTTTAATCTTCAGCTGAATGAAATTTATTTAGGCATAACATTTTAAAATAAGCATTTATTTTTAAGTATAGGAACATTTATTACATTTAATTATAACTTAGGAAAGACAACAACAACTGGTAATATTTGCACACTATATATGTTTATCGCAGCAAAGATCGGTTTTAGGAATTTAATTAAAACAATTTGAATTTAACACATACTTAATCATAGATACATCGAACCTGTATCTATGACATTCCAAATTATTTATTAATTCAAAAACTTTAAGAGGAACTTACCCCAATAACACTTAATCCAACATGTAAATGAAATGCACTTATAGGAGTTGATTTAAACGCGAACCATAACGCAACAAAAACGTTAGCACCTATCAATATGTAAGCTATCAAGTTCAAGCAAGCACGAACGGTTAACCATACATTTCCAGTCATTATATGATTACTATGAGAAACTTCTCTGGCACATTGTCCTTCTTTTTAATTATCTTCTATGAGGTTGTCCCGCTCCATATTATTCACAATCTAATTTAATAAAATTAACGAAATTAAAATAGGAAGTCAATACTTTCATAATCTTGCACAATGCACGGATAATAGAATGAAAATAGCATTATGTTTACCCGAGCTTAGCGTAACGTCGAATGAATTTAAATGTTGCATCCCTACCAGAGGTTGCATACAACAGGCAACAAATTAAATACATTAGTTCTGACAAAAGTGTTTAGAAACACTTATTTGAGCAGGTTTCATTAAGACAATAGTCTTAAGTTTATTACACACATCGGAACCATAATTTGTTCTTAACACATTTGAATTACCAACATCACATTAGAGATGGGCACCGTGCAGGGTGCGCCTTTAAACTGGATTGTCACGGCTTTTGAAGAAAACACAGTTGTAGGGTAACAAACGTTGGCAGGGGCAGAGCTTCTATACTATTACGCGACGCGATCTTCCGGTTATATTGTTTCTTCAATTCGCGTTTTTCTCCCTTCGAATGCCACCCGGGCGCTTATACCGGGGTCTAAGACGTATAATGCGTACGCGCGATCTACTACGATAGTAAGCTCCGCCCCTTTGCCGCCATCTTTATTGCGTCATATTTGCTATACTATTTATATACAATAAACTATCTTAGAGCTATTGGACTGTGTTGCTATTAACTATCTATATGCCTATTTATTTAACTATGCTTCACAATTTACAATCTATCCTAAAACTATGCTATTTTACATCTATATTCTATCTATACATTTCTTTATGTTTCTATCTTAAATGTAGCCATATATTTCTATATATATCTATCTATTTATCTATTTATTATTTCGGCCGTCCTGCACTATTGTATGATTCGTACATTTTGTACAAAGTATTCAAACAATTTTTAACATTTTTGGGGTATATCATTGTTGTGTATTAAAGAATTCGTTTTTAAGTTGGTTACCTCGCAAATAAAAATTGAAAGGAGCGTGTTTTTATCACATTTCTCTAATCACTTTTACTGATTTCATTTATTCTCAAAAAGTCTACCATAGGAAAGTATAGTAAAATTATATTAAATATAATTAGAAATTTCTACTTATGTTAGTTATTATGCTAACTCTAATAGTAGACGTGAAATGAATATCTCCACTGCCATCGTAGATAAGATTTCTCACGTGTTCTTGATACATAGTATGTTTAAACCTTAGCCTAGGATCAGATGAAATATAACATTGAGTTATGATTTAGCTTTAATAGCAGTTACCGCTATAATAAGGATAAACTAGTTTTAATTTCAGCTTTAATTTCAACCTAGTTTTAATTTTTTTTTATTGTGTCGAAACTTCATGCGCTTTCTCATCTCTATCATGCTTTTGAAAGGAAATTCGCTCCTCCTTTAGTGACTTACATTCTTTCTTGCAGACTTTCTCTTTTTTCATTCAACTATATTGTCCCCTTATGATAAGCTCTATATCACTATATGTATATGTTTTATAATACAGTGATGCCCAGAAACGTGTGTTATCCTCATATTGCGACAGAAATTGTTACTCTTTACTCTTATTAATTCAGAAAATTAACTACCAATAGTAAGAAGTAGTAGCCTGGATATATTTTTTTCCAAAACCTTGACGTGGCTTGAACTTTGTTGCATACTTGATGCATAGGTATATTCGTCATATCATTTTTTTCATTCAACTCAATTCTTTTGGTGTTACCTTTATTAGGTTCCGCTCCAAAATATGCAAGTTTGGCACATTTATTACACTTTGATAATAGTTATGAGAATACGGTCAGGATTATTTGTATTGATTTTGTTTAAATATACAAAAAAAAATATTTTTATTTATATTCATAAGAAAAAATATCAATTAACATATTGTATACATACATAGGAAAGAACTAATTTTTACAAAAGCGTCTTAATGAAGCCACGGTAATAACAGTAGAGTATACACTGCAGAATATTACCAAGAAAGTAATAATATTCGTTGTAGGAAGCCCATCTTCGATGCATGGCCTGTACAAACCAGTCATGAAGCATACAGATGAAATTAGAAAACCGAACACTCCAGTGACAATATGAATGTACTTTATGAAGCTAACAAATACTCCTTGGCCATTGGAACACAGCCCTGTTACAAAGCTTATTAAAACTAAGCATCCTGCCACGTGCCCTGTAATAAAAAAAAAAACAAATAGTATACATATTACTTACAGGGTAAATTATGGTAAATGGCTTGTATAAGATTGTAAATCTAAGAATTTCTATACCTACTAATGTCAAGGTTTACCGTCGGTATAGTGGGGATAGATCAAGTGTAGAGAAATTACGAACAAAAATGTAATACAACATTATTATAAAATAAAGTACTTAAAGCCATGTTTATTATTTTTTTGTGTTTATCACCTTTTTCATTGGGAACGTACTTCCACGGTTTTGTATACTAATTTGTGAGAAATAATTTATGTATACGAAGCTAATTATATACATTTACAAAGGATTTTACTGTCTGCTATAGGATTAAAGTAGTTAATAACTATGCGAAATAACATTAAAAATCAAGCACCTAATGTAGCGTGTGAAGTCATTTCTGCACCTCTCTCTGCAACGATTGTTATAGTGCCAAATATACAACATAAGAGCCCAAATGTTCCTAAGAATATATGTTCAAATTTCTTATCGCCCCTTTTCATTGTAATTGTTGATCCATTGTAATTATTCAGACTTAACATCCCAGCTGGGATGCATAGTTGGAACTGTAAAGTAATAATTTCATTTTATAAGTATGGCTTAATTTAATGACGATTTTTAATCTACCCGCCTGACTGACTGACGGAGGTAATTTTTTTTTTAGGGTGCGAGGATGTAAGTGAGTATGTAAGATAATGAAACATATGAAAACCTAGTGCTTGATTTTAATCTCACTTGATGTAAAGTAGTACACAATAATTTTACATTAATATAGTCACTCTTCCTTTGATAGCACCCACGTCGTGAGAAGAAGGTATATCAAAGACAACAACGATAACGATATGGGGAAATTAAAAAGTAATTCAAGGTCACAATCCGCAGAATTGACGTATAAATTACCGACGCACTGGTCATTTTGCATCTGATCCACATTGAGGTCTCTGTCATCAATTTAGGAAGAACACAAACTTTTCTAAAAGTAAGTAAGTTTGGAAGATAATTGGAAGTACAAAAAAAATTGGATTACTAACTCCAACCGTGCATAAAAATATATGCAAATTAGTTAGTATTTTCGACTTTAAACTCAACACGTAGAATAGTATCATCATATTAGTTATTCCAATAAACATTTGTGATAGAGTAATAAATGCTGTGGTCCATCTTTTGAGCAGATATATTCCTTTAGGCGAATCGACTAGAACGATTTTCACTTTTCCAACAAACTCCCGAATGCGGTCTTGCGATTTCTTAACACTAACGCTACTGCTATTCGCAGATTCCATTCTAAGAAGAGTCAGGAAAAAAGGATAAAAGAAAAAGGGTCAAATTTTGTTTAATAATATTTCTTGTCTCTGAAAGCAAAGTGACATTGGATTTCATTGGATTTTATCAAATACATGTTAACATTTTCACCAAAAAGTTTAGTTTGTATATTGTTTACCTTCAGATAGATAAGCATTTCCAAAGTATGTTGATATGACAGATAAGATTAAGATTTATATACGATGTTATATAACCTTTTTGTATTAAATCGTACTTGAGATCGCCTATAATACACGTAATATCAGGTAATAAATTTGTTCAAAAATAGCTACAATAATAAATCGAATAAATTAAATATAATATAAATAAATATTATAAGACGAAGTTTCTTTCGAGGCTCTGTTATAATTTGACTTTATAGCTTACGTAGACTAAACCATGGAGCATAGGTAAAATGATGTAGAAAAGAATTGTAGATCTCCGAAAATTTCACACTAAATTGTTTTGACAAAACCTTAGAAGTTATCCAACTAATAAAAACTCACTCGCACGCACAACCCAAAAATTCAACAGTCACTGCGAAGAGACGCTCATGAGCCGGGCGCTCCCGTGTTCATATTAAACGTTAAGAAAAATCCTGTCGCTACTTTTGACTCTCATGTCATATAGTTTTTATTGATAAACGGGGATAAAATACTATTTGAGGTATTTTTTTTTAACTATAGGCAGGTGAGTATTTGGTATGACAGAAAAAAATTCAGATGGATATGCTTTTCCAACCGTGCCGAGCGGGAGCGCTTTCTTATATAAAAATCCTTTCATAATCGTGTTTAGATCATCATCTTCCTGCCCTTTTCCCACTTGCGTAGGGTCGGCACAGTATGTACTACTCTTCCATATATCCTGGAATCTATTGAAGTCCACACTGTAACTGATTTTGGCTATAGTTTTACGGCCGGCCGCCTGCCTGACGCCAACCCTCCTTAGGAATATACATATATACTTATATAAGGTATTTAATATGACATTATAAAATAGTACAAAATACACTTAATTTAAATTGAATTGATTGGATTGATTCTAACAGAAGTTGGGGGTTCTGCTGCAGCCTGCGCTCGAAGTTCAAGTGCTAATGTTACATATTGATTTGTTTCAACAGCACAGAAGATGTAAGCTGCCCAACATTAGACTCGGGTCCAATATGTATTCCAATGTGTGCGTAGTTACAGATCTGCTGCTAATCAAATGCACCACCAATTTTGTTTTTCGCACATAACTTATTTAGTACATCATTATCAAATAACAAAGATTTATAAAATTTAAATAAATTAAATTAAAAATATTTAAGACATATTGATGTCATCGTAATTGTACTTAGATGTGAATTGCAAAAATAATAGAAATAATTACTATAGAAAATGATTAGATTTTTACGTAGTAAATCGTGCATTTAAAAAGGTGTGTATAGGTCATTTTAAGGATTAACAATTTGATTAATAAAGTAATTGATAAAAATTTGAATATAAGCAAATAAAGAAATTGTTCATTTTAATTCAATAAATTGGCAAGGTCGTAAAGTAAACATAATACCTATTTATACTTATTCAAAGGGCAATCTAATAAATAACATAAACTGTACCATAAAGTGAAGAAATTAATTCGATTCTTCGCAAAGCAATTATCTTTAGTCACGAAGTCTAGAGATTCATGACGTTTATTACCAAATAAATCAAAAAAGGTAGACACGGAATTACCATAGAGTCTACAATTGAATGAGTAGTAAAAAGTGAACTATACCATAGGACCAAAAGATTTACCATTAGTGCTCGCTAAGAGTCATGCACCTAAGCCTCTTAGCTATCTATTAAACACGGATATCAATAGTAGTATGTTCCCGTTTTACAATATTATTAAAAAAAAGTCGGAAGATTTTATGTGAACGATGGTTCTGTGAATTCGAATTTATATTCCATAGTATTGGACAAAATATCAACGTTAAAAACTTTTGTACATCCAAGTTCAAACTCTCGTGTGAACGTACAATAGGAGGCATGGACCCCTCCTGCGTGAGCCGAATTACTTGAAAGCATAGTCTTGTTTTCGCGCATAATAAGCGGACAGAAACAAACGCGTCGGTTTCCAAAATGTTGCCTATCGATGTGTGTAACTTGACAAAGTATGCCATAAAGTTTTATATTCTTTTTTTTGTTGTTTGATAAGAAACTGTTTACAAAAACGATAATATTTCATATTTATATATTAGAATTTATGTTCCAGATTCGTCATTTCTCACCTGCTTTAAATAATTTATTGTCATTCGATTTATCGGGTTCTATCAAATTCTAAAAACTGTACATATATGTATGTTGCAAAAACGAGTGTCGGACAAAGGACGAGTGTGGAGTGACAAAAAGCTTGTTTGTGTAGAAGTTTGGATGTATATGAAACAAGAGAATTGTACCAGAATCGCGCTAAATGGAAATACATAATCTCTGTCTACACCTCTCGGTTACTTAGTGTAAATTGATGAAATTATTTTACGCCTGACGTGAGATATTAACATGTACTGAAGTGAGAAAAGTGTAGCAATGAATAGCAAATCGAACACTCGACGGCTATTTGAATGTAAGATACTCGACCATAAAAACTCTTGAGTGAATTTGTTTGCAATTTGTGCTGCGTTTATTCAGCAGAGGGCGTTTTAGATTTAGTGTTACATCTAACGCGGACCACAGCGACAATAAAGCACTGTCATTTGTACGGACGGCATCAGAACTGCGGTGAATACTGCACGAGAGAGCCGAGCCGCAATAATCTACGATTCAGCCTGTGTGCTGCGTTATTACTTTCAGTATTTGAATCTATAATATCTCAGGCTTATGAATATTTAACATTTTAATTATTGTTTTGAACTTCTGAACAAACTATATTCGGATATTCTGTATATCATGGAATAGATTTACAGCAGAGCAGATCCACAATACATCCATAATGTATTTACAAAATCTAAATATACGTACCTCTACTTACTTACTCTTTACTCTTTAATCATATCGTCGTACCATTTTTCGACCACACCATACCTTAAAATCAGGTCCTACCTGATTTTAAGTTATGGTGGTAAAGCTCTAGTTTATTCATTATAAGAAATACATAATATATGTTTATCAAAATGTCATGAAACAAATTTAATGCAAGCATTTAAAATGATTCGCGTGTAACTTTTAGTTTTAAGTGCATAACAATTATTCCTCTGATGTTGTATAAATTCATAGGCAGGCTTTAAGACGGCTTTTAATTTATTATGTTTACTTTTATTTCCTAGATACAGTCTCAGTATAAACATTAAACTAGTCGGTATTCAATAATTAATTTCTTAATTTACATTCCATTAATATTTTCAATAAATATTTTATATTTACCAAGTAATCTTTAATGTGTGTTAAATAAATATACAGCTTTAATAATAAAATATTAAGTGGCTCAGTACATTTGCTCACCTTGTGAATACACCGGGAGCGCTAAGAATGTTTGTACAGCGCCGGCATGAATTCCTAAGGAGACAAATTACTCCGGTGCAGCACTGACCTACTTCACTCCTCTCACTAGCGAATGCATTTTATTACCGAGACGCTTCGGAAAACTTCAGAATATGTCATCGAAATAAATAGCTTTATCCACAAAAGGTATATTAAAATTTTGTTTTAAAAATATCACGAAAGGATCCGCAACTTCCATTTAAATCTGAAAATATTCATTTAAAAAACAGAAATCGCGTAGTGTCTTTTTCTGGGATTTTTATTAATGGAATTGGCTCGAACTCGTTCTTAGTGATTGTTGACAAGTAACTCCGCGATGAACACCTATCACGTTGGTGCCACTAGCTATAAAAATATAAAATTTGAGTTTAAGGTTTCAGATTTAAGTGTATTTTCTTCAAAACAAAGAACTTACTTTCGCTTAAAAGTAAGTTCAAGCATTCGTCATAGCATTGTACCAAATTAGTATCAAAAAAAAAATTAAAGGCAAAATTGACTTTTTATATTTATTTATTAACATAACTAACTACTCTCTACTATTACTTAGTGATATTTGCGGCTTCATTGATAATTGTAAATATAATTTAAGTTGTTAGAGATTAAAAATAGCCTACTCTGTTTGCAAAAGGAACGAATAAAAGAGAAAAATGCAAACAATTACTCAGTGCAAATAAATTTAGGGGGTGCGGCCGAAACGACTCCCGTAGGGGCTGAAGTCGTGAACTTTGTGATTACGTCGCGGCTTTATAAGCCTGTTATGTTTTACGTCCGAAGTATTACGGTTTGTGGTATCTTTTAACTTTGTAATACAGAAGTACCTAATGCGTATGAGATGATATTTGACGTAACGTGTTTTAAAATGTCAAAGATCATTGCTTTTATTATTAACCAACGTAGCTTAAACTTTTTAATACACACATACACGATAAAGTCTTATGATTGTAAGATAGTTAAAGTAAGGTAGTAGAAATAGGTAAGATATAATGTAACATTTTTTTTGCGTTTTTTCTCTTCTTTCTTCTGTCTGTTTATATTATTGATTTATTGAACCATTATAAATTACTTCCTTTTTACAGAGACGAAATCCATAAATATTTATTTATTCAATATGCATGTAAATTAAAAATAATGGAAAAGAAGAAATTACACATGAGAGTAACTTTACATTAACCGTAAACATTCATTTTCGGATCGATAATTTATGAAATAATGAAGAATTCTTTACTCATACTTGTGATGAAACCAGCGCGGGAAGTTCAAATTAACATTCTTAAAGTTGTTCGCGCGGGCGTGGGAGAAAGATTAATGATCGACACCTGAAGTTAGACTTGGGTACTTTATCAATACGCATCCAAGGTTCCCCTTACATAAACATAATTAGAATAACATCATAAAGATTTCAATTCCCATACCATTAGCACCTGAATATATGGACTTGTATAGATTAAAGGATTGGTATGAGTTGCCAGCGTCAGTGTTTCCGTCCAATTATAATGCTAGTACCTTCAAGAGAAGAGTGAATAGGCTGTTAAAATGGTGAGTGCCATCTTTCGACTCATTCTTCTTAATTTTATTCGTGATAAAAAAAATCCCCTTGTGAGGATCGACCTCACGATCTGATCTGATGATAAGGAGACTGCTATACTGCAGATTGCTAACTAGATTATGAAACGCGCTGCCTACTGCGCCACTGAGGTTGCCAACCGCTGTTTTGCTATACTGGAAATGCTGATTATATAAGAAAATATTAAAATGTTTCAAGAATGCTAAAAGAATTCGTCATCATCAAGTCATCATCATCTTATATTAATTGATTGATAAGGCTGTGGTATTTTTTCCATTTAGAATATTTTGATAGCGTAATTTATATTTCATATCCTTACGTTTTTATAAACTTCATAAAACAATAAAACGCGGGGTGAAACTTCCCGTTACATTTTACTACACTACAGGAATAGAGCCATATTCCTTAATACACCTTAATGTAATCTTACTTTCTGAAATTCAGCTACCCTTTACTCAAATAATTTGTGAAACGTGCTTTCGTAACACTTTAAGATAAACAAACAAAAATAAACAAGATTTGAATACATATTTTTACATCATATAGATAACTATTTATAAATTCCTGCCGCACTTTTCCGGGAAAAATTTCATTATTGTCAATACTATATCTATAGCTCTAGAATTCTCTTCTAATAATGGAAAGTGGATGCCTAGTTAATCCCCTTTCTATCCCTATTCTCCTCTTTTTACTTTTGTACTCAACCCCTCTTTCCTACAAAAAGGAAACACATCCATAACTTTTGTCATTGTTGCGGATGTTGATGCGGTCACAATATCAGGTCACCAGCTTTATATTAAAAATAACACTTATATATAAATCAAATAAGTCATTCTCGCGTTACTTTAATTGGGTAAATACTAAAACCAAAAACGTGATTGACACGCCAGAAACTCGAGTACGTGTTACATAACATAGTATCGGTGTTAACAGCGACGTCCAGTTATAAAATTGCTTCAATGTATCACCAACAATTGCATCAATAAACTTTGCAGCTGCCATAGTGATAGTAATAAAAGTACAACGCACCAATATAAATTGTACACCATGTTGCACAAAATTTATAGAGTCATAAATGTGCATCGCGAGTTTTTCTATGTCTCTCGTATTTAGCAATATAATAAGTTTTATAAAGGTTTTATGTACACAGTACTGTTTTCTCATTCTTCTTCACTTCTTTAAATATCAAACATATTCAATACGCAGTTGTTATAAGAACAAGACAAAGAGCTTTGGAACAAGATAAAAAGCCAATTATTATGTATGTCGGTAGTTTAGACTTCTTAAGACAGAAGTTAACCGATGTACAGTATGTATAGTCATTGCACTCGCATTCACAGCTATGTTCATTCTCTAAAATTTCTGACGACATGTGCATGACCATTTATTGCATCAATTTCAAAAGTATAATTTCAAAAATTACCTACCTCATTTAATTTCGATGTAACGATTTTAAACAAATTTCAATAATGTTAGTAACTAAAATTTCATTCAATTTATAGTTTACATAGTTATTTAAGTTATTGAAATAATTTCAAATTTTAGAGTATTGCAAATACTTAATGCCTATTTTTATCATCCTTGATGATATTTCTCTGACATAAAGGTTTGACCTACCGCACAAAATACAAAAGGTATTTTCACATTAATGTGACTAGGCAATAAAACCGAAACAAAGCAACCGAATTCCTGACTCAGAATTCCCATGAGAGTAATTTCAGCACCTCTCCCCAAAATTTTCTTGCCCCATATAATTTTTCCCTTGTTTATCTGTTTCCTTGTTCTTACAGAGTAATAATATATAGGAATCCTTAAGAGAAAAATATAACGATCGTTTTATGTACAAAAAGACAAAAACATGTCTCAAAAGACTTAACCAAAGGAAATTACGAGTAAAAATGTCTAATTTGTTACTACTGTTTTCATATTTATACAGAAATATACAAGTTATAATAAACTTTTAACGGTTTTTAACAAAAACAAAACCGACATCATATTTGCATAATTTTTCCCATAAAGGAAATAAGAATAATAAGAAAGAAGAACCATAGAAAGAAATAATTCTTATCTTTGGGATAAGGACAATAAAGAAGGAAAAGAAGCTTCGTTTAAAATATATTTGCCTTGGTAATGTTGACAATAACAACTTTTTGACACATTTCATCTATTTTCGAAATTAATTTACGCGGAATCAAATTACAAAAAATACTAGCTAGGAAAAATAAGAAACGAACGCGTGTGAATCAACACGTAATTTTATTTATAAATCATTTATAGCCGTGCTGCATCGTACAAATCCATGAATGCCAAACGGAGCTTGTTTTAAATCCAATGTGTCAATCTTCGCTTTTACTATGGAACCCAAGGTTCAATTACATTCAAATTTAAATGGCACCCACTTGCGAATGTTATATAATTTCAGCCCATTAATACAGAATTTATCTAACGAGTCTTTATCTTAGCTTTTCGTAGCAACTAGAAAAATATCAACTACTAATACTACGTATACTAATTCAAAAAAAAAATCCTTTTACAGTTCTTTTAACGAAGCGTTTTATTTTCATTTAGCCTAAGCATCGTTCAGGTCCTGATCCATTGTTACTTCATTTGCTTTGTTATTTTGAGGGTTGTGGCATTCAACTCACGACTTATTCACTATTATGGTTTTGTTATTTCTATTGTCTCATTAATTTCATAGTTTACTTTGGCACGGTAACAGACATTTATACGGAAAATGCGAAAACCTAAATCAAAAGACCAAGATAAAGAAAGATGAAAGACAAATTACTGCATTGTATTTATTAATGAACAGAAAACGAAATGTTTAATGGGTATTTATAGAAATATACGATAAGTATACGTTGTACGTATTTCAAGCTTTCGAGATATGTCGATCAATTTAATGGATTAAAGCATTGCATTTTATTATATTATATATTCTATATTTATATATCATTATATAATAATGTACAATCATCTATACCTAGTTGATTGTTAGTTTTATGTCATAGAAATTAATCAAGGATCTGATATGGCAATAGAGTTAGTTTTAAATTAACACTAATGCCTTTCGATGCAAAATCAGAAGAGTGACGAATGATTTGCCTTGACCATAAATAAAAGTATATGCTATTTATTGAGTTTATTATGAAAACTTGGCAAAATATTAAAGTAATAATTTAGACTTGCAATAGTTTCTTCATTGACCACTAACTACCTAAAAACTTTACATATATGTCGACTGCAGTAATGTACATATAATAGTGTGCCCCACTATAAATTGGCATTAACATAGCAGGAATTTTCATTAAATTTTCCCCTATTTTTCAATGACGCATCCGGGAATGGTAGCAAGGTATAGCAGTTCATCAATTTTATCCTCTGATACCGCGAACGCCAAGAATCTTATTAATAAATTCCAATGCCATTCTTTATCGAAGAATTAATTAATGCTCAAAATTAATTGTTCAAGTATTCGAACTCTTAGCTATCGAACTGTCTATTCTATTTTTGATTAATATCTTGAAATTTAGTGACCTTATTTGCGCATGTCAGAATGGTAATTTATCTATTTCCAATTTACACAATATCATTTCAATTGGATGTTTTAATCTCCTTAAGATATCGATTGCCTGGAAACTGGTTTGTGTCCACAATCGCTACTATTACAAAACTTCGAACTCATGTGTCTTTTCATGTTACTAACGTCGTTTTGATCAAGCTGTTAAAGTTGAGGACTGATGACAATAAAGTAAATTAAAACAAGGGAAAAATTTGTTGATTATATTTTCCAAATACAAAACAAACCTTAAAGCATAGACAGTAGTCACACATAATGTCTTCATCATAATGTGTAGACCTCTATTATAAATGATTTACTTATAAAATAATTACTAGCTTACTTATACTGTGATTTTCGAGCAAGTAAACTAGATATGCACACAGCTTTGTACTCACATTTGCTGCCTTGTTATGTTTTCATTATTGTACATAGCATTTTGAACATTAATATTACAATATGCAAAAACAGAATTTCAAATAACATCGCTGCACGCCATTATCCGAATGGAGTAATCAGAATTAACAATTCACTGTGCTAACACCTAAACATGCATATATTTCATTTTGTAGAAAAATAAATTTACTGTAAACTTTTTATTTATCGCTTATACTATATTATTATTTTATGTTTCTCGGAGAGATGAGGGGCATATAACGAGGAAAGTTATTAAATAAGAGAATGAATATGGATGGTTACATAGGTAGAGGAAGACCGAAGAAAGTATGGACTGTATGAAAGTATGAAAGTATGAAAGATGATATGTGTAAAAAGGGCTAGAATTCAGATGTAACTACTTATAGAGGGATATAGAAGGGTAGTACACATTGTGCCGAACATACGAAGGTGGGACAAGGGCAGGGAGATGATGATGTTACTGTATTTTTTCCGGGATAAGGTTTGTTTGTAATAAGTAAACTCGAGAACTACAAACTATATCTCATTTCATTAATGTTTTCGCTTTTAAAAGATACGTCAACTGAAAGGCCTCATTTTTATTACCAATTATATTGGTATATTTTCTTTCATAGAAAAATTCTACCTCTGAATGTTCGATTTCTGAATTTTTATTAACAAATAAAATACTTTTAATTCTACGACTTTTTAATCAAGAGAACTTATCATATTTGAGACTAGTATCCAGACTAAAATATCAGATTAAAATAAGCTAGAGAAGTGTTGTTTTACATTACAACAAATTTAAGGAAAAATGTCAACAAGTGTGAGGTATGCGTAAAAATTTACATCTTAAAACATTCATTTTCAAACACGAGATAATGAACATTTTTTAGTTATTTCCTTTTTCTGAGCGACCGTCATTTAGACGCAGTAACTCTCAGGTGCCGTCATTAATCTTTTTTCCTATGAACTTCAATAACCTTAATTTAAAGCTTCGACGCTCTTCTTCATCGAGTGGTAAGTACTATAATGAACCTGTTATGTTGCCCGGATTTAAATTTGAGTAAATCACGCAATTTTGTTATTAATAATTATTGTTGATGGCATATCAAAGTCATACATACATATATATTGCAAAACAACATTACAATTACATCTTACTAATATATTAATCTACTATAGATATATATGTCTTTCACAAAAAACATATTACTATATGCATATTATTATATATAATGCATATTATTATATATTATTATATGCAAACATATAATATAAACATAATACATAAACAACAACATATTCCGTTAAATCCACATTACATTTAACAGTGGTAGTAATTATTTTTAACAGTGGTAGAGTCCGCAACAACATATGTTGCACGAATGGCCCGCTCGACCGGTGAAATACCACGATCTCACAGAAGACGAAGCGAAGTCGAAGCGAAGGCAGGATGCTTAATTCTAGTCCTATTCCCGTTCTCGCCCTTTTGTAATAAGGAAAGGGTGGAAAGGGTAAGAGAATTCGACGGGGAAGGGTGAATAAACAAAAATGTCAATTTTTCTGTCCATCCCCTGTTCTGTATATTAAAGGTAGGCAAGGCATCTGCAACATTGAAATACTTTTAACATGCTTGTAGCATGCGTTCAAGCACCTGTATGCTTATGAGCGACAGTCACTTGGTGAACGCATGCTCGTTTGCCACCTTCTGTCATGAAAAATACAGTCCAAGTCAACTCTTGCAAATGTTATTATAAACATATATTAATTAGATTTTTATCAATATGGTAGTTTTCATTATTAAGTTCAATTTCAGTTATTAATTTATACCCATTAGAAATACATTAGCTATTTGAGTTAAAATGCCATTCAAATAAAACGCAAGCTATTGCAAATAGGCAAAGTTTAGTACTCTTTAATAATAAATTAGCCAAAGATGTGTAGCTAATAAATTTATTAATCGAATTTAACATTTGAATCTAAAATGGAAAAGAAAATTGTACGTATTAGGTGTGTTGCCTTGTTGTTTACTACTCTTTTATAAAGGTAGACTCTGAATCAACTCGAATAATTTAAATAACTCTTTTATAGTTACATAGGTATATTATTCAGACAGAATACAGATCATTTTTTTAATTTTTATCGCGCAACAATGAAACTGATCTAGACGTCAATAATATGTATCTTCTATAAATAAATATCAATGTTCGCATTGATCACATTGTGATGAAACTTTGGTAGACGTTCTAAGGACGCCCGAGGCCTACAAAATCTATATTATTTTAATAGATTTTTTTTACTTTACGTTGCATTGCAATACATGCTGGGTTCACCAACCAACTGGGTAGTTGGCCAACTGGCTGGTTCATAACGAGTAGGTTAGTCAACTAACTAGTAAGTTAACTCATATAATATGAAAAACCTTTTAAAAACTTACTGTAATCAATTTTAAGCAACTTTTATTGAACCTATTTTGTAATAAAATTATTAAAATAACGGCTTAACTCACGTGTTTTCGGTGTATGTACCAACTAGTTTCAGGCCCATCGGGGGTCCTTCAT
>DWLR01002309.1:0-15774 GCA_018246295.1 Papilio alexanor hazarajatica | reverse complement strand
TTATGTAGAAGGCGGCAAACAATCAAGAGCTTCATCTGATGACATCTACTGCTATTTGCAATGATCCGAAGAATCATTCTATATTTACCTTTATTTGTGCCTTTTATTTCGTTTTAGTAAATTGTCGCTGTTACGCTTTTTTTATCATTTTCCTGCAGAGTTTGCTCGCTCATCTACTTTTCATCGCTTACCTCATACAACTCCTACTCGTACATTGTAAATGTCTTTTTATAGATGATAGTACAAGAAACCAGCTTGTACAAGCCTACCCCGCGCCCCGCGCCCTATATATCAGCCTCTTAAAATCTAAGACACGTGGCAGTTTCCAGGGCTCCCGGGAAAGTGGCGCATTGCACCGCCGCCTTGGCTGGTGCATATCGGTCAAGGGCGCGCTCTCAGAACTTGCCGCAGCAACACCAGCCTTAATATCTATGTAGAAGATGTTCTTACTATGACAGCTTTATTGAGGTGTAGTAAAGTTGTATTTATTTTAAGTTTATGATTTTAATTATATTTATCGTTTGCAATTTATAAAAAAGGAAAGAAAAATAAAATAAAAGTTTGTCAGTGTTGTTTTACACACCTAAGTATCTTATATACCAATTACGAACGATGTCACATTAAAATGCTTTTCGTGTACATACATTGATAAACAGTAAAAATAACTAATGTATGTTTTAACAAGATACACACATTTATTCCTTGTAGTATAAAACTCCTAATAATTCACGAATAATTATGTAAACAAATAAATTATAAGGCGCATAAACAAACGTTGCTACTTAATTTAGGAATATCGACATCAATTAATTTATTTGATTATATTACTGACAAGCAAAAATATTAACTGGCGATGTTGCAGACACTTGCTTAATAAATTAAAAATAGTGAAACAGTGGCATGACGCAAAGCAACTGCCCAATGCACGCATGCGCAATGCGATTCGTCTAGATAATTTACTAAATTGACAAACTGCAACTATTAAAACTATCTACTTGTTAAACAAAATGAACTGGACACTATGTAAAATATTATTAAAAGCATTTCTCTATGACTCAACCTTCAAACAACTGCAATAAAACATAAACATTTGCAACACAATAGCGACAAAAACATGACAATATAATTACAATATTATTCGACAAATAGTACTTACGGTTGATAGTATGCCTTCAATAAAAAAATAAGCATAAACAACGAAACATTCCTCGTTAAACTAACACGTAACAGATGCAAAAATCCAATGAAAACATAAACGAACCCAAGCTACGTTGGTGATAGTCAATACTCACCCCGGACACAACTCGAGTATTAGCTGCGATAACAAACCGACCGACAACAATACACGACACTGCGGTGCACCACAAAAGTTAGAAGAATGCACTTTTCCACGAAAATTTACACGTATTTCAGGGGCGCCTGAAAACTGCAGGGAGCCGTGCTATGACACTTGTCATGTGCGGCGCGAAAAAGCTGCGCGGTCGGGTCGCTTCGGCAGCTTTCGGGGACCTTCGGTGGGTATCGATCGCGCGCTCATCGGCGCCCGGTCGCCGGTGGCGCCCCCTTTCGCTAATGAGACTCGCCTGTCCATTATTTAACACCGAAGACTGCCGCCGTACGCAAAATTAATGAGCACCTTATAGATTTATCGCACGCGAAATTAAGGATAGATTTGCGAATGTCCGGCTTAAGTCCGCTTAGCGCAATGTAGCATAGCTTTAAAAAACACCAAACCGATTTTAATTAAATTTGGTACAGAGATAGACTAGACCTTATGAAAGAGCATAGGCTACATTTTAACGCGAAAAAAGGCTTCAGAGGGTTGAAATATAGGATTAAAGTTTGTATGGAAATTCATCATTGTCAAAGATAAAACCATGAAACTGTGTGTTTATGTACTTGAAAAGAAATTATTATATAAAATATACGTATATAATTTCAAACAAAGTTACGCTTTTACGTCTAACCCCGGAACCGATTTTGAAAAAATTTGGTGAAAAAATAGACTGGACCTTGGGAAGAGACATAAGTTACCTTTTGTTATAAAAAGAGGTATTAAGGGGTTGAAATAAAGAATAAACGTTTTTAAAATAGTACTTTGTCATTATCGAACATACAACTTTGTATTTTGCCACTTGAAAAGTAAATAAGTTACACTTACCCAACACGTTTAAAAAATCTATCAGTCTTAAAATTTCGGCCTGTGTGGGGGATGAATGTTCATATGGAAGTTTTTTTTTTATATGAGAAGGGGGCAAACGTGCAACAGGTCGCCCAAGAACAAATGATCACCGACGACTATGGACATTCGCAAAACCAGAGGAACCGCGTTTGCGTTGCCGGCCCTTAAGGAAAAGATAAGCTCTCTTCTTGAAGGACCCTAAGTCGAATTGGTTTGAAAATACCGCTGAAGGCAGATCATTCCACAACGCGGCTGTGCGAGGCAGGAAGCTTCGCGAGAACCAAAAGCGAGGGCCAAAGTGTCAAGCCGATCAGTAAGAGCTCGGTCGTTGACGATTCGAGTCGCTCTCCGTTGTATGCGGTCAAATGGAAGAAGCTGGTTTTGTGGGGCTCCAGCCCAGAGATGCGAGCAGTATTCCATGTAAGGCCGCACTTGCGCCTTATACAGCTGAAAGCTGGCTGGAAATACTGCTTCGCTCTGCTGAGCACACCAAGCTTTTTGAAGGCCAACTTGGCCTTGTCTTCCAAGTGACCACGAAACTGAACCTTACTAGATATGTCAACGCCGAGAATACTTAATACTGGCTGAGGCAACCAGGGGAGTGTTCTCGAAGTGCAGATTTACGACGAAGGGTTTTTCCTTAGCGGTAAACGCACAAACCTGTGTCTTTTTGGGGTTGAACTGGACAAGATTTTGTCGACCCCAGTCCGAGACACCACCCAGTAAGATCTCAAGTTCAGACACAAGTTTATTCCAGCTCTCATTAACTGTGGCCCGAGAACTATTAGAGTGGGCCGAGTACATCGCGTCACCTGTGCTATCATCTGCATAGCAATGGATACTGCTGTTTTGCAGCATGTCTTTGAACTAAGCCATTCGGCATGGTAGGCATTAAAGTCGCCAAGTACCACGATTTCAGAGGATGGGACCTATTCCAGGACAGAATCTGTAGCCATTTTGACTTGCTCCATGAGTCGGTCTATTTCGGCATTACCGCTATGAGACCTATAGAGGCAAGCGTAGACTCGCGGATGATCATCACTATAAACGCGAAGCCACAAGACAGATAGGTCTACCTTCAAGACTGCTGAGTCGATGAGAACAGATATTCTCTCTTACGTACACGCACTCCCCGGCTCGGGGCCTAAAGGAATGCTCCAACTCAACGCAGATATCTTCGCCGACAACACCTCGTGGTGTCTGTCGGAGAAGATATCTGCGTCTCTGTGAGGAAAAGCAAGGCCGGCTTGGCCGTCTCAAGAAGGTAGTGGACTGCTTGAAATGGAGTCCCCTGATGTTGCAGAAGTCCACGGCAAGCGTGACAGGGGAAGATGTTTGCTTCGTTTGCCCCGACCTACAGCAGCATGCGGAATTTTACCCTCCCCAGAATCTAGATCCCAAGTGGGTGTCCAAATGCAAACACCTGGAGGAGGATTCTCCAAAACCTAATATTCTTTTAATATCACTATCATGCTTGTATTAAGGGGGGGAGGATTGGCCACCGGCATCGCACTCATCAGACGAAACGCAGAAATACATCTACTTCACGTCGGTCTTCTATGCGGTCGTGGTATTCACCGGTCGAGCGGGCCATTCGTGCAGCTGCAGAAGCAACTGCGTATTCTACCACTGCTAAAAAAAAGTTCAAAGTCGTTCGAGGTCTTCACGCCTAACTCCGGAATCGAATGGATTAATTAAAATGGAATTAAAACAAATAGAAAAAAAATTGTAATGAGAACGCGACAGAGAGAGAGAGAGAGAGAGAAAAAGAGAAAGAGAGAATTTAATGAAGAGATTTATTTTGGGGTGAAAAATACACAATATTATCAATAGAAATCTACATATAAAGTTACGCTTGAAAGTTGATGAGAGTCGAAAATAATAACGTAAGATGTTTCATTCCTGATGATGATGATTTCCTTATTTACGATTTTATATAAATTATTAATGATATTTTAAATTTTGAATCTGTGGTCATGATCCATATACTAAGCTAACTATTGCTTTATAGGGGTATAAAAAATCCAAAATGTCTTTTCGGCTTGTTACCGAATGAAATTTTCGCGCAACTCAAATTATCTTACTTTTTAAATTAAAGGTCATGGTCACTCTAATCCTCCTTGCCAAAATCACATTTATAACATTAATCGTTAAGTTATTAATACTTACATAATTTTAATATTATTAGTTAGTATTTTCCAAAATTACTAATTAGTCAAAGTGATAGTACACTTTTTAAATATTTTTAACTGTCTATACTATTCGAGTAGGTACATTTTTATTTGAAAATTAGGCACGATGATGCTCTCCTAATTCATTAAGGACCTGCGTGCGAGTCTACGCATTTTGTTTTCTATCTTTCGTCGCTAGTGGAAATAACTCAGTTTAAAACTCTCTCTCTCTCTCTCTCTGCAAGGTAGATCCACCAACGGTAATTCTGAATTAAAATTCGGAACCTTTCAAGACCTTCTATAAAAATGTAACCGGCACTAAAAATTTTTTTTAAAGTATTCCACGCATACGAATTAATAAGTAAAAGATAAAGCGTCCAAAATTTAAATTTGAAAATGACTGAAAAATGCATGACAGATGCATACGACACTCCCGTTGAACCCGTTGCCAACGTGGTCGTTTCAATGCTTGTCAGTGGATGTCACTCGTAGGACGAGGGCTAGATCAAGCACACTTGTTTTTCACTGTCTGCGCGGCTAATTGCGCCATTTCTCATCGGGGGGTGAGCTACCCCGGTAGGGGTGAGGGCGCCCGGTATCGCCGACCGCAGTCCATTTGACAGATAATTCCAGACATGCCAGACTAGACCGTTCATCGGGCTTGAATATAATTTATGCACAAATTATTTATAGGTTTTTTATTTTAAATTCTTTAAGGTTTGCATCATGGTATTTTTTAACATTTGCTGTACCTCTATACTTTTTATTTATTTATAAACTTCATTGCACACATGTACAAATGGCGTATTTAATGCCAATAGCCATTCTCTACCAATCGACCACACATTAATGATATAAAAGGCAAGGAGGCTAAATGAAGTAAAGATTTAATTAGAATAAAATTATCAAACATAAATATAAATAGATAAATACGTACATACAAGATGGGACTCCCATCATCAGTATAAATTTATTGATTTGAAATTAAGCGCTTAAATACAAAAATTGACGATGCCTTCCTAACTTCAATATTGTTGAGTTATGGTCAGTCTTGAAGACCCGAAACCTCAAATCGGTGAGTTGTGTCGTTACCAGACAGTACAGTACCAGCCCTACTGAATAGAGTTTAGTGTAAGGCCTAGTTAGACGGAAATTTGAAATTAAACTAACTAGTTTCAAACTAATTAGTTTAATGGACTTTATAGCATTTAATTAGGTATTTTAATTCTCCATGTTTCGAGCAGTTTGCAGCGCTCTTGGCCACAGGGGGCACTGAGGTGTTGCTGGCGAAGTACAGTTGCTTCTTTTCAATTATCAATTTTGTTCCGATCTATGCAGAATATACCCATAGCATCTTGAGATCTTGCAGTTGTGTGCTTAGTTCGAACCAGTAGCGACCATTCGTGTATCAGCTATTGTTGCTGGCTTTACCATCGTTTGATTTCTGCTTATATGAAATTAAAAAGAAAAAGTCAATTTCTAGACTACAAAGATTTAAAAGCTGATATGGCAGTTACCACAATTAGGTAACTGCCATATCAGCTTTTAAATCCGTATAAATCGAATAGCGTAATATACATACATCTATGTATCTGCGTCGGTGAGTGTGTAGAAAGGGTCGGTTGTAATGTCGCATTAGACCATGCCAAATAGAATTCATAACTAATTTTGATAAATGAATAGTGACATTAAGTATTGTACAAGAGATGTATTTTTTTATACAATAAAGTGACAAATACCGCTTACTCGTTAAGCGGTCACCTATGTGGCCGCTATCCATAGGCATCTGCGAGTTCCAGATGTATTGCCTACCTTTAATAGACACAGGAGGGGATAGACAGAAAAAAGATTTCCTTCTCCTATCTATCCTCTTTCCCTTCCTATCCCTTCCTTATTAGAAAAGGGTGGGAAAGGGAAGAGGACTACAATTAGCCTTCCGGCACCTCACTCATCAGACGAAACGCAGAAAACTTTTACTTCACGCCTGTCTTCTGTGAGGTCGTAGTATTTCGCCGGTCGAGCGGGTCATTCGTGCAACAGACGTTGTTATTGCGGACTTTCCCACTGTTAAACCAAGTATGTAACTAATACATCTTAGGGTCCTTCAATAAGAGAGCGTATCTTTTCCTTAAAGGCCGAGAACACATTTGCAGCTCCTCTGGTGTTGCAGATATCCATGGGCGTCGGTGATCGCTTATCATGAAGAGAACCGCTGCTCGTTTGCGCCCTTATTATATACAAAAAATGTAAGATGGGTCGTTATATAATCTTGCATAAAAATCTATCGTGGCAGAATGTTTCTTTTTAAAAGCAAATTGCTTTGCAATTATTTGTATTGTAATTAAATTGCGACCAGTTTATGGTCTGATGCTAAGTTCAGACGAGGACAAGAGGACGCCCTGGGTTGATAATAATTAAATTAAGATTAAAGACACGAGTTATTGATTAATTTGTATACTACTCACTACTAGGCATTCTGTTGGCTACGATTCATCAATAAATCTAAGTAAAATATAGTGGTCATAAAACCATAACATGGTCATTCATACAAGAAAAAAATCTATAAACAAATATATTTCGCCATCATTACAGTCGATAGACAAAAACCACAGTCGAAAGCCATTAGAACAAAAGAAAATATCCAATTCCGTGCAGTCGCAAACAACGGTATAAAATCCAGGAATTTATAGACACGGCTATTAATATTACGACATTTGAATATCACGGTGTCAATTAGTTGCCCCTTCCCCGCCCCGCGCCCCGCACCGCTGCCGTGGGGCGAGCGGGGGCAGGCGCGGGGCGGATGAGCGCGGCAATAACTCGCTAGATGTCGTGACGGACCCGAGTTACACTGCAAAGAGACAAGATAGGTGCGGCGCGGGGCCTATTGACCGCGGTTAACGCGTAAACACCACTCCTTACCCCCAGCGCACCCCCTCCGCGCATATCGTGTAATATGTCATACATTTCCTCTTCGATAGGGAATTGTGTGACAAACTCCACAACTGACGCGTCGATGGTGAGCGAAATGCAACGATACACTTCCGATGCGTCAAACCGAGCCGTCCTCAAGATGAATGCGTACAAATCACGTTTCGCGCGAATCAATACTTAAGTTGAGGCGATCGTCCCCCTGCAATATAGGGGAAGTAGTTGGGAGAGGGAGGTATCGACCGACCCTCCCCCCCACTGCGCCCACCTGACCGGCACTAATCAGGGCTCATCCCGCTGACACCTATAATAATTACGAGAACTACTTCGCGATTTTAATGCAATAACGTCGAAACAATAAAAGTACATCACTTGGTAAATTTATTACGAACCAAAATTATGTATGTTTATATTATGTTTACTAATAAATTGTAAAATACTCATGTTCTTTTTAACAAGATATTATCCAAGAGCCAGGATTGAGCATTTGTGACTATTAAAATATTTTACTTGGAAAGAGAATCTTAGCCCAAGCCCGCAGCTGAGAACTTGCCCAACAAACCATTAATAATTAATTCACAAGTAATATATATTGACATTTAATCACGAAAAATTTCTGCGAATAGAAATTATTTTGCATCTTAGTTTTTAATAGGTAGGTAATACAATTTTAACTGCATTTTTTTTTCAATTTGCTTCAAGCCTCGCACTAATTTTCTTAATTAAAATAAAAATCTGCAATCGCAACGTAGCAGTAATTTACTACGTAGCTACGGGGCGAACGTAGAATCCGGGTCGACATATGAAACATGCGTTGATTGAAAACTATATGTAATCGCAATGGGGGAAGCAGGAGCGAGTGGTTCCGTGAGCAATTTACTCGCGGAAGCTCGTCGAGGCAATCGCATGCGACGCTGTGTAGGAACACGCCACCGTCGCGCAAAAGTACCGCCACCGAAACGTAACCGGGCGCCAGCGACGAGAATAAAATCAAGTGGTTCCGTAAAACGTACGTTTAAAAAGTTTTACGTCTAATATTAATTTTGGTGAAAACTATAGTATAAAAAAGAAAAAATTATTTCTCATAATTATTTTAATTACTACACACCTAAATAAAATAAGTCTTATATTTAATTTATTGCATATAATTGTCTAGGATATTGCACTTCTAACTACAGCACTGGAGCAATAACCGTGTTTATTATTAATGCAAAGTAATATTTGATTCCGCAATAACACAATAAAACAACTTCAACAGTATAACATAATCGACTTTAAAAGACCTATACATTATGGACAAGAAAAATGCGAATTTATTCCTAAACAGCAAGTGATCCCTACAGTACCCAATCCTTTGCGTACCGCACGCTAGGCCATGCATTGCGGCCAGTAAATTGTGTAATTGCGGAGTGCGTGCGCCGCGGAGCCGAATTCGCAGCCTAACGAACGCGCACTGCTTAAAACATTAACCACACAACCTCAAATCGTTGCGCCTACTGAAAAATGGCTGTTTAGTTAATAAAGTACTTTTAAGGTCCTACCGCTATAGAGAAAGGTCGTGTGGACGTGATATATCCACACAAGAGGACGTGTATACGATCTTACCCACTTGAACAGCGCTAACTATGCACTCTGCAGACTGATGGACGTTTCATTTCTCGATATTTTATAAACTATCAAATAGTGTCAATCGTTCTTGTGTGTGAATAAATCATTCTCAAATGCGTGCTAATATTTTTTAATTATTTTGATTATTTCTTAATTTTTGCTAAGCCTGTCACAGTAATAGAAACAGCAGTAGAAAGTGACAATTTGTAAATTTCGGTTACGCTCGCCACTCTCGCTTCCTCCTACTCCTCGGGGGCTCCTTGGTTGCGATTAATCTTAACATTAACCCTTCTATTATATGTCACCTATCAAAGTCTATCTATCTGGAGCGTTTTCTTTCGAAGTTGACACTAACTGCGGCTTAGTTTTTTCTTTATTCTCGTTCTTCGCCTTTACGTTCTACAAAACGTAAAATATCTAAATTCTAGTCAAAAACGTTCTCGAGCTATATTATTTACTTTAAACATTTTCAACCACTAGGTTGAAAACCACTAACTATAGTTAATTCTAGCCTACTTATCAATTGATGCAATTGCAGTATTTATTTTCAATTTCATGTCCAGACATTAAAGTATGCTATTGAACTATTTAAAAAAAATCAGTTACAAGACATATTACACCTACGTACAAAGTTCGTCAAGTATAATAGTAAAAGATTGGCTTACCTCCCCGCCCCGCCACCCGTCCGCCCACGCTATATTTAGCCGGGGGTGGAGGGGCCCACGCACAGGAAGCAGTGAAGCCTTCACAAATATATATCGTATTGATAACACTTGGGACGCAACAATACATTCGCTCTACTGACAAATGTTATTTGTTTTTGTTGCGAATAAGTCATGTGAGGTAGAATCTGGTGTGGAATGGCAATATGTTGACTTAAACTTGTTTAACTTTGACTTTTAATAGCTATGCGTCTTTTAACCCAACATAAAAAACATAATAACCGATATTAGATTCTAAAAAATGGCAAGAGGTCAGCCTACCGCCAAACCTATACAAATTTACTTACGTGGTTTTTACAAGTGGCGAGACAACGATACTTTGAGATGTCACTAGCCATACAACATTACTTTACCCAAACGTATGTAACTTACAGACAAGATGGTTGTCCTGACAAACTGTTGTTTGATCAAATAATAATACAGAAATGAAGGCCTTTCTTTCAATGTCCTGTTTTCCTTTTTAATTAGAGAAACTGGTAATTCACAAATGACTACCAAAAACTGTGAAAAGATAACGTTGTTAATCGTTACTGGCACGCGCCCAAGCTACTTGAGTATGCATTGATTTATTTTTAGCTAGTAGCTATTAATCGAGGTGTTTTTGTTTTTACAACTTTTTTCTCTCGATAGTAATTAATTTTAACTGTAGTAGATTTACGCAGCGGAGGTACCACTGACTATAATATCCTTATAACTTTCTCTTTAGAATCCTTCCTTTAATATGGCAGGCTCTTCACACCTAAGCTACATAAAGCCGACGACACTTCATAATTCTATGTGACGTCACTTGTAATTTGTTGGATTGCAAGTACAGTGCAAGGCTTCGATATATTTTCCTCGTTGCTCTCGCAGCGTTGACTCAGAGCTTCCGTGAGGCCTCCCGACTCGACTGTGACTCATAAGTCTAATTGTGGTCAAATAATAAAACAAAGGAAGTCATATATCGCCCCGTAATTTGTTATCGAACATAGGTCTTTTAATTGAGTTTTTATAATTACAGATACAATAACTAAAGAAAAACTTTATTTTTAGTATTGAACTAATTGAGTGCCTGCTCGACTACAGAGGGTCACAAGAAATCTAAAAATAGATTTAAAGGAATAGGTATTAAGATAGTCAAGCAATCTAAAACAAATAATAAATGTAGATACATATCACTAAAAGTGTTCAGAGGAAGTTCAAGGAAAGAAAAACACTTCCCCCGCTCCGTCGCGCGTTACAATGTACCTACCACCTATAACAAAACGCAATAAGTTATAGGCCGCGGGGCGAACATTCTGCGCGCACAGAAACAGCGCAGTTACATCTATTACTCTACAACTATCATTACGGCCCACTATTGATTCCTAATCCGCACTTCCGGCTGTTACGTAAAGCCCTCCCCGCCCGCCTCCGCGCTCCGCCCGCCCTACAAGATTTACAGCGGAGCAGGCCGTTTGACGAATGATTGGCCGACCGTTTGCCCGCTCCGGAAAGGCTTTCGGAGATTACTGGCGGTCGCTTTATTTCAGGCTTCGCTGTCAATAATTCCACACTCATTAGGAGTTTTAGCCGAAACGTTATTTTCTCAATTTTTTAGTATTCAAAATAAAAAGTTACAAGATGGTCCCGTACACAATTAGAATAATTAGATACATTTCCCTTGATGTTTAGTTCCAATTAAGTACTTTTGTGCCAAAAAAAAACAGTTAATCACTTTACAGTTTAATGTAATAGGCTTAGTTTAACACCTTCGGATAGCTGACCCTTAACATTTGTCGCCTCATAAATGCTTTTGAAAAGTAGAAAGCGATTGCAATATGTCTATTATTGATAGATGCAGTATATATTTTTTATCGGACGACCGTGGTAAGTTATTCCATCAGACACTGGATTTCATGACATTTAAATAACTTTGTTGTAGATGTTCGAAGAAACAAAGTCTGCATGATGCCTTAATGATACACTTTTTGATGATTACATATTTAGAAATTATATTTGAAATGAAAGTAATAAAATGTAGAATACAATTTTATTTACATTATTTGAAATGCACTCTCGCATTTTTTCATCAATTTTTTTTTTCATCCGAAAACAAATTTTCGTGGTTTTTTTCCGCGTACCACCGTAACAAAGTGCGGGATCTTTCCAGCCTATTTTTTTTTCAAACGCTCGTTCAAAAAATGTCCGGTCTTTTTACAATAAGTTCGTAGTCCCAGGTCTTCATTTCACTGTCTTTTGATCGTGATTCTGATTAGCCCCATGTGAAGACCTAATATATTTTTAACAGGATTTCGTTGGATTCGCGCATTCAAAGCTTGGATGATCGATGGAACTATGCGAGATCGGCCGGTCCTCTTACGATCATCGAAGCTTGAATCCTTAGTGTATCGCTTGATAGTGCAGCAAACAAACCGTAGTGTTATTTTCAGTTTTTACATATTATTGAAAATTTGTTTGTTGGCTCGTAACCACAGTGGTGCAACACAATAACCTTATTAATAAATAAGCTATAAAATAAAAATAAATAAGCTCTTCGGCCTCGCGAATCTTCTTTCTTCGACTACTTCATATTTGAAAATTAATGAAAATGAATTTCTTTTTTATTTTTGGCAAGCGGTTGCTATTTTTAAAGTAAGCCGAAGTATATCTGGCCAGTATTCGAAAATTTAAAATACTAAAGTTTCGATTGAATAGATATATTTTTATTATCCCGTAGTTAATTAATGTCGACTTTTACTTATGGATTGTTGCATTTCATTAATTTACCTATCTAATAAAATTTTAAGATGTAAGCCTATAGCCGACGCTATTCATGCCAACCGAAATACAAATAAAAAAGGCGTAAAAGCTAGTTCATTAGAGTACCTATTAAAAAGAGTAAAAAATATAGTCAAAGATAAGGTAACAACGATTATATATACCGGCAATGATTATTCTAACGGCAAAATCTATATCATAAAAAATATCTATTAGCAAAATTCATGAATAATAAATAATGCATAAAAGCCTTTGCGAAAATAAACATGTATAAATAATCACAATAATTCATATCGAAATAAGGAAAAAATAAGAAAGTCACAAACACGATAGATCATACTTATAAAATGTAAACTCGAAGGCTAATGTACACTGATTAGAATAAAGCGAAACTAATGGCGTATCGATAAACTAGTGATGTGGCAAGGGCGCGCTCGGAGCGTTACTTTCTCGGCGGGAAAGCTCATGTATGCAAATGGCGTCATTTCAAAACACACCGCACAGATAAAAAACGTTTCGTGCGTAACCAAAACGTCACGACGCCGTTTATTTATTGTAGAATATTAAATTGATTACCGATTTATATTTATTATTATTACAATATGATCACGACACACATTCTGATTAAATTAAAGCTCGCGCTAAAATATTTGTTCGATATTCATAGATTTTTTTTTACAAAATTACATGCGTCGCCTTCGTTTTAGAATCTATAAAAAACATAGACTAATAATATGATACGTAACGTAACCTAATAACGTTTTCTTTTAATTATATACGAGAAAATTTTATATTTCACAAAGTAGACATAGGATTACATTAAAGCGAAATTAAATTATGAATATGATCGAGATTTAAAGTTGCAAAAACAATTGTCTATATCAATTAAATTAGAGATACAGTTTTTATTTAGTTTGCAGTTTGTACGCAGTTATAAAAAAAAATGTTTCCAGTTATCTAAGAAACATGGAGTACGTATGATATTTAAGATTGTTGTTAAAAACTTGTAATGACAGACGTTGCGTGGTTCATTAAATATATAGTGTCCAATCTTCGACTTAATTTCGTTTTGAAATATTGGATATGGTGTTTGGTAAAAGATTTTATAATCTGACAACTGGTGGCTGAAAAAGTTTTATTCAAAATCATTCCTTTCAAATTGCTAAGAATCTTACACGTTGCTTCCTATAATCTAGCCCTTATTGGACACAGGGCTTGTATGTAATGAGTGCATCAGAATCGTACAAGTCTGGTATTAGGTACGCATATAAAGACACAATATGGTTTTATGGTTTTATGGCGATATAAACCTTCGCTAAACTGTATCGATTTTTTCGTAGATAGCTGGCAATAAAGCTTTGTTTTATGTGAGAATTTAAATATGAAGTCACATAATTTCTTTCAGGATCAAAAGAGACAACGACTATGTTATTTTTTCCAACGGCTACATAAGACAAGTTGTATGAACTTGCTGTATTTATTATAAAACTTATCACAATCGTAAACCGACTTCATTGGAATGTAATGTTGTTTTAATGCAAAATAATATGTAAGCTTTGTTGTTCTGACGACCCCGAGTCTTTCTTTCGATAAATAATTTTAAGCGCATTTTATTTTACACTCAAATAAAATGTTTCGATGTTTATTTTTAACAGATAATAGTAAGTTTTTGTAGAGAAGTATAATTTTTCTATTTTATCTCAGTCTCAGAGGAAAACAAAATGCCTTTTATAGTGACAAATCGCCGGAGAATTTCGTTTAACCTGTTTCATTTTATTTATTACCTGTTCTTCTAATTTAAATTTCTTATGCAATTTATATCTTTATAATGTGAATAAAAATTAAAAAACATTCAAGCCTATAACCCTGAGGAGTAGACAGTGAAACCTTAAAATATCTATATAATCAATGTAACATAGTTATTCAGAGCAACTTTCTGATTGACCTAAAATTATATGTAGAGCCACAAACAGTAATAGCAGTAGTATAAATTACACGTAGTAAAGATGAAATATGATGTGTAGAAAGATAGCTGATGTGCCTCAGATGTGCCATGACAGTGCAAAATATTGATGCTCAGGATTATAAAGTTTAAAAAATATAATCTTTATTTTGTTTTTTATTACATGTACGTAAGCATTCCCAAAAAGTTATACACTAGACTATGCTTAATTTATCTCGCTTATACATTTATCTAGCTTATGCAATAGAAACATTTGTCTTTTGTGAACATTTTAATGTTCAAAAAGACAATATAGCGTAACCGAATCCCGACATCCACAGATATAGATAAAAATGTAAAAGATTAGAAAATTTGGCGATTTACCTAATTTGAACATTTGTCATTTTTATACAAATATGTTTATTTATTTTTTTAAACTACGCAATATTTGTTGTTATATTTATAAATGTACAAAATTATTGGCATTAATTATTCTAACGTTGGTAAGGTACAGATCCTAGACGAGATTAGTAACAAAGTAGTAATGCTACAATTTACTTTTTTGTATTGTGTCTGTCTGTTTGTCTTGCTTCAAATGTCCAATAAATAGCGGCGCACGAGTCAGACGTGTGTATGCCAACTTTATCGCGGCTAGCGCGAAGTAAATAGCAACTCGCGACAACTCACGCGCTTTCATGCAATGTCCGGCGGCCGTCGCGACTGCGGCGGCAGGGCGGCCGGTGGGCGTGCAGGCTGCACCGCCCCGCCGCGCTCGCCCACCCCCGCACACCACGCCGCCAACCCCCCCTGCCCCGCTGTTTATTCTCGGCCGAGTGGCGGGGCGACAGTCGCCCGCGTGACGCGCAGTTGAACGTACGCGCGTCATCAATCCAAACTCCGCGAACTACGAAACGGTGCATTAATTATCGAAACAAGAATAATATTACAAATACATAAGCTGTAACAAAAAAATAAACGCAGGGTTAGTTTTAATTTGTGTGGATGCGTCTAGTTTTTGGGTGAAAAGCGACGTCGCGGAAAATGCATTTCCCGGGTGCAAGGCGCAGGCGGCGCGGCCCGGGGAGGGTGCAGGCGGTGATGGACATCGTATCGATTTCTATCTGCCCGCGCCTCCCTTGTTGTGGCGATGCAGGGCGCGCCATCGATCGTTGCACCGGCCCTGAATCAACCTCCCTCGCGATCGCGATCGGCTCCGCCAAATGATTTTCGCTGTAGTGCGTGCAAAGTGGTCAGTTGTTGTCGATTGCGTCACGGCGATGCGAGTACCCCACTCGGATTTTCTAGATAATTACAATTAACCTTAACCATTGGTGATTCGGTTTAATTATTTATTAATTGCTTCTGAATTGATCGATCGTCTTAATTGCGTTTTAATACGACGTATAATTCTGTGTATATTTTTGAATAATTTTATATTTTTCGTGTGTTATGCAATTCTGTGTTTTATAATTTAAATAT
>DWLR01002308.1:0-15775 GCA_018246295.1 Papilio alexanor hazarajatica | reverse complement strand
ATTTATAAGGCTGTACAAAATGAAAATCCGTAATATCTCTACTTTCACTTGTTAGTGATGTCAATTCTTTTAAAATATACGAAAACACGTGTTTAATCGATAATTATAATTTATAATATTTGACGTCGATTAAGTCAATCGAGTTATTTTATTTATGATATGAATTGGCAATTGTCGGTGGGCGGGCGCGTGGGCGGCTAAGTAGTGCCGCGTGCACCACCGCCGCAGCCTCCTGACGTAGGCCTACATTCACGGAACTTGTTCACTTAATACGTGTCACTCATACTGAAATAGTTTATTGACTCACGCCTTACTCGTTCCGACGTAGAGCAGGTGTCCTTTACCTACACTCGATAATATCGCTGTGCTATAGAACACCTTCATATTTATATGCACACCTCAATATTCACGTAAGGCTGTTTTTAAAAGGTGTTGCAATTTACAAAGAGGATGGACTCAAACTTTTAAATAAAGTGTACAGTAAAAACCTTATTTATTATATGTGTGTGTGTGTGTTTCAAATATTAAGTTAAAGGTTAGATAAGAACAGTGTTTTTATTTTATTTTTTAATCTTGTTCCACATATAACAAAGATTGATAGCGTATTCAAACTGTTTTATACTTTATAGTTTTATATTTATATCATATTTAGCTTTATTTATGCAAAAATCTGTATCGTGTAATCTCGTGTAAAATATTAGTAAATTAGAATTATTACTGATTAAGGTTGTCATAATTTGTATTTCAGATATCTTAATGCTTTTTTAAAAACCAAACATGTTTTGTATATATTGTATCTGTTTGCGTATAGTTTTGAATGAACGAAATTTATGCAGAAAGCTTATTATATACAAATCAATGTACACTGTAGAATTAAACAAATTATCTTAACATTTAGGAATATGTTGTCGTTAAAATTGAACTTAAGAATTTCAATTAAGTGTCTACTATTATCGAAAGGATTTAAGCATTCTTAATATAGATATCCTATAAAGGCTTCGCATTTATTACTCAATCTAAAGTTTCCTCAGTTGAAGCTAGTAGTAAAGCTTAAACAGGAAAACAATTAGCCTGAAAATGACACGTTTTCCCTGTCACAAAATTGTTCATTCAACAATTGTTTATTATATATATGATCGTAAAGATATTAATATTTTATGTGTAAATAAATATTCCGCTAGTCAACATCGATGTTTACGACAAATCGTGAGTCGACGCGCGTTGACATGTTGATTGACGCGCGGCACTTCACGAATGAGACGCCAGAGCTTTGCTCCGTTTTATCGTTATTTGTCGGAGAACTCGCGCGCCTAGCTTCGACCTTGACCCAAATGTGGAAACAACAGCTTTACATACCTCGAGCAATGCACAGCATTATAGTAAAAGCAAAGTACAAATAAAAACGCCTCGTTTAACTACATCGGACTTTTGGCTTATCAAAAAAAAACATCACATTTTATGTATTTATATATTTTATAATTTCATTCCACCTATACCTTTTTTAATTCTTATTGACTTTCGTTTATAACGTTTATTAAAAAGGACTGGAGATTGATCCACAGACACCAGCAAAATGCTCTCAAAACGTTAATGATATGTCAAATGTAATTGTGATATCGATTAGCTGATATTTCAAATCACAGAGGTCTATAAAAGAACATTTGTGGCTTAATAAATATTTGACAACCCGTGGTCCACAGCGCACTATTAACGCCAGCTGTAGGGCTCTGAACCAAACGAAGATTTAGAAGAGTCGTATCATTTACGATGGGTATTAAAATGTTAGTGCATTGTGCGCTTTAAATTTTTCTTTAGCTCAAATTTTTGCGATAGCGTTCGAAGGCTAAGTTATTTTCCACGGCCGAGCGGTAAACAAAATCATCGAACTAAAATCGCACTAGTGCAGAGCGAGCACTTCGAAACAGACCGATTTATGCAAGAAAAAATAGACTTGGCATCGATTTCCCAGTATATGCTTATAAGTAAAAGTATTTCAACAAGACCGCATGCACACGAAGCGTTAGATGCGAAGGTCTAGATGTCTATTCTAGAAGCGGAATGACTGTACTATGACGGGATGGTCTAGGTACGCGAGCTTGTAACGTGGACCTGTTGAGGTGACGTCACAAACTGCGAGGTTTGGCGACAAGTGACACATATTCGAAATGATAATCTATAACGACTGAGTTAATGTTATCAACTTTTATAACCAGTATACATATCATTGTTATTTTTAGAAGTTGTGTTTTAAGAATGGAATTAATAGCATAAAAATTGAAATTGTTAATAGTACAATATCGACATTGTTCGGTTCCTATAATGTTGCGGATGTTCATGGGCGGCAGTGATCGCTCTTTTGGGCGACACGTTCTCGTTTGCCTACTCCTTCTATAAAAAAATATCCCCGTCGGCTAACTACAAGAATATGCCTTTCTCAAACGTAAAATCGTATACATTTTTGAGTTATACGCGTATACCAATGACTTTCAGTTGTTATGTCTTTTATCTTTTCTCTTTGATTTATTAGGTTTTGTTTTCCATTTAAAATAAATTAATTTTTAATACGCTTTTATTAGCTTCACCTGTGTCTATCTATGTAACAGAATCTTGGAACTCGAATTTCACTTACTTCAAGAATTATAGATTTTAAATTTTGCACACTTATCAAAGACCGTATGACGTAAGATGAAGACAGGATCACCAGGATAGCAAATTAGCCGAACTCAAATATAAAAATAACATTTAAACAGACTTTAATATGAAATCAAACTAAAATATGGAAGTTATTTTATAAAAGGTAACTTCCAAAAAAAATCAAAATTTATGAAATCACTTTAATGATTTCATTAAAATCAGTTTTTTAAACATTATTTATTTTTAAACTTGTGTTTTAAAATCACAGTGTGTGCTACCCGTAGACATGTGCAACAAGCATTTGCGAGTTGCAGATGCGTTGCCGACCTTTAATAGACAGAAGATACATAGAAAAATGGAAATTTTCCATCTCCTAATTATCCCTTTCCCCGTCAAATCCTCTTTTCCTAACCATCGTCACATTCACTCCACTGATGAATCGCAGAAAACTTCTATTGTACTTTCCGCCTGTCTTCTGCGAAGTCGTGGCATTTCACCGGTCAAATAGGCCAATCACGCAAAAGATGTTCTTGCGGACTCTACCATTGTTATAATTCTATGCTTCTATTTGGTATTGTCAATCACGTAAGTCTCACCTAACCCAGCGCCGTGACTCAGAGGACGAACGTACGCACGTGCGCCAATATGTTTACTATATTGTAATAGTTAGATAGAATGCTGAGAAATATATGATCGCACATGGAGGCACAGGCCCCGTTCACCTATTGTGCTATCGTTGAAATACGACAGACCTTGAGGACCTTGGAGACCTTGATCCAGAAACATGGATGCCGTATTTATTTGTAGTACAAATATTTATGTTTGACAAGTTCAACCAACATGTATGGCAGATATTGAGAAAGATGTACAATTCCCACTTCCGATTTATCCTTTTCCTATACGCGGCCAACACTTCCCTTATTTTTGAGCTGCCCAGAATAAAGTAAGTCGCGATTAGGAGGAAGATATAATAACGAATCAGTTCAATAATCGCATTCTAAAGAGTAAGTCAAGTAATGAGGCCGTTGAAAAATAAATTATTTCGAAGCCTTATAAAATCCTACATCATCAATTACTTTTAATTTAGTTTAATTAATTAATTACTTTCTAGCTGGGGAATCGCTTCATGCCACTTAAATATGTATTTGAAAATTTATTATTTCTAAAATTACCGTTAGTATATTTTCATAATATAATTATCATCGCTGAAATTTTTTATCAAATCTTCATTACGCATTTACAATATCATTTAACGGAGTTCGAGATGGAATATGCATTTTTTGATTTATATTTTATTGTTACCTTGTTTCTCCAGGTTCGCGCAAATTTCCAATTTTAATATCCAATTATAATCCTACATCATCAATTACTTTTAATTTAGTTTAATTAATTAATTACTTTCTAGTTGGGGAATCGCTTCATGCCACTTAAATATGTATTTGAAAATTTATTATTTCTAAAATTACCGTTGGTATATTTTCATAATATAATTATCATCGCTGAAATTTTTTATCAAATCTTCATTACGCATTTACAATATCATTTAACGGAGTTCGAGATGGAATATGCATTTTTTGATTTATATTTTATTGTTACCTTGTTTCTCCAGGTTCGCGCAAATTTCCAATTTTAAATTACATAACTCACGTGAGCGGACAGATGTTTTATTTATTTCCCTCCTGTATTTTCGGCTTTATTGCGCGTTTTCCACATTACGTAATACTTGTAGATTCTCTGGCTAGTTTACAATATTCTTTCCATTCGGTTTACTAAAAGAATTCATTATATTTCGCCTGCATCGCCCGATCGTTAGCACACGTAGCAACAAGGAATATATTATATCTTAAAATTTTCATGCATCTGTACGCACGTGTGAACATAATTTTCGTATGAGAAAATTTGGATATGAACAGATAGTCAATAGTTATTATAGTTTTGTGTTGTTTTTATAAGTTATGTTCATTTGCGTACTTTTATCATTTTTGGGCACCGTATATAGAGAATAAGTACACTATACAATAAAATAAAATCTATCGGTCTATTACACAAATATGAGTTATTTCTAGCTGTAAACCAATTTTTGATGAATTAAACATCGCATCAAAAACATTGAAATTGCTTTTGCGCTCTATGATATCATGGATTTAACGGGCCAAATGTTTATATACTTCGAGTATTTTTAGATCTATTTTAATTTTCAACACTTCCTTACAAACTCCTAGATTCGTTTGAGTAAAGAGCCATCATACACTAACTACATTTAGTTGGTACCTAAGTAAATAAAGGCAATAAACGATTTTAAATTTAAGTGCAGTGTAAAACCAATAACAAAAAAGGTATTTTTGAAAATGTTATAGGAGTTAAATAATTTTAACGCTCCTCTCTCGCTCGATTCAAACTGGTCGACTATGAATTGTTGATGCAGAGAGCCGTTCGTCGTGCGGTGGCAGCAGCGGCTCGGAAGGCGCGGAGGGGCGCGCGTCGTGGCGCGTGACCCTCGACCACGACCTCGTGCAGACCCTGAGCGCCATCTACCCTGAGTGGTTCAAGCCGCAGCCGCGCCGCGAGTGCAGCCGCCCCGCCTCGCCGGCCTCGCTCCCCTCGCCGCCTTCCCCTGCATCTCCGCCGCCGTCCGACGACACCTTCAGGTTAGCTATTGATTACAAAAGTTTATTAGGCGCGCACTTTTAGAGAATTATAACAAAGCGTTTTGAATAGTATTGAGCGCACGTCAATGCAATCATAAAATTACAGCCGCGGAGAATAGTCAGTGACAACTTGTTTACGGCGCAGCGACTCCCATCGTCTTTTGGTAACAAACATATCATGAGTATGAATGAACGTAAATCCACCATCCACATCCATACCATTCAATGGTATGGATGAAGATTTACGTTTATACAATTTTCTTTATTGCGCGCCAAAATGTCGTAGGTTCCTCCTGTTCCTCCTCGCGGAAATTTTCAACTCTCCTTTCTTAGGCTACTTGGCTGATGATTCTTTTACTTTCATGTAATACAACATACTTTTGATGTATAACATAATGTCTCAAAGGTGTTGACATAAAATATCTAACTTCAGTTTGTGACTTGTTCTCAGTTCGGGCGCGGAGGAGATGGCCGGGCGGCAGGCAAGCAATTGCGGCGTCAGCGAGCCTGCCAGCTCGCCGCCGCGCGTTTCCCCTCCCAAGGTAGTCGTCGACGACAGCCCGCTGCAGCCCGCCATGGGGAAGCACAAAGAGTGTAAGTACTTTACAAGTCTGGATCTCAAATGCATAACAAACCAGCGCATAAACATTAAACACAACGATCACGATTTAAGTCAAGCAACTTTTTATCCAGAATGCTTAGTAATAATAAAACTGGTTCTAAAGACATTAAACTCTATATTGAATATTTTATTTCAAACTGCGCACTTTGGGCATCTTCTAATCCAGTTAATAAATAGAGGCAGATCTTTGGCAACCTTGCAAGCGACAAAAATACATTTCATAGACAAATTACAAAGGAGTAAATTCATTTTATATTGTTCACGGAATTATAATAAACACATCACTGTCATAAGCAAATACACTTGCTTAACAAAAGCACATCTCACTATGTCAAAATGTAATTAAAATAAAATAAAATCCACAATTAAAATATATTTGAAAATAGTCCATAGTATTTTAATATTCACAAAATAGGAACGACAAAAATGTATACAAGTTTGTACTACTTTAGAAAATAGTTCGCATGTTTTTCGTTCTGTATGAAAATTAATTTGTCTGAAAAGTGGTTTATTAGCTGTTTTTAGTTAGTTATACAAATGAAATAGTTTTTCAGTGTTATTTTACAGTTTGTCCACTTGGCTTCCATGTTATGTGGCGGATTAATACAGATAGAAAATCCTGTGACATCTTGTGTAGAGTTCGACCCAAATAAGCCACAAACTACTACTACGGTGTTTGATTTGTTGTAGAGAATCCAAAGGTGCTTAAGTGTGTCGCAAAAACACTATGATTAATCTAACAGTTAGCGCCACCAGGTTTCTGCTAACTGCATCTCAAGTCATTTATCTTGGCCGGATGACGTAACGTTATATTCAAGAACTTATACTAATTTCGTGATCGCCCTTCCAGATCCTGACGATGTTGTTTTAAGGTCTGGGAATACCTTATCAAAAACAAACATTTATAGTTTTGTTAGAAGATAATACCCTTAGCAGTAAATTATACAAGAACGATATGTCAATGTCAAAATTTAATTCGTTCCTATAAATTGTACCAAAGAAAAATATGTTTATCTCTGCTAATTCTACAAATTCCCTTACAAGATTTGTAAAGGAAATTAATGGTGTAGCAAACATTATGAGAACGCGTTCCAACTTTATTACACTGTTATTATTACGTTGGATGGAACAAGACGCGATGACGCGGACGCGGCGTCGGAAAAGAACGAGTGACCTCGCGCGCTGCGGGCTCTAGTACTAATGATTCTTTACTACTGCTCTCGGTAAACAAAACAATATAAGAAAAAACACCGAGTGATACTACTTAAGCAAGCTCTACTAGAAACTTTTAAACAAAATAAAAACCCAATGAATCAATTTAAAAAAGAATATCTAAATCATGTCAACAATTAAAATAAGATTTTGTCAAAGCAAGCTTGTATCCAGCCACTTGACCTGCACGACTTGCATACACATTTGAAATTTAATCTAGTCGAGACCAAGTCCAAGTACTTGCTGGTCAAATTCAAACTAAAACATTGAAGCTATAAGCATCTCTATCACTCATCTGAAGATGATCCCTATCTAATTGATATTTATCAACAACGTGTGTACTGTCTACATACTTTGCTATACATATTTCTACATGTGTTAGTAAATTGCACAGAATATATATATAATCTGTTTCACTTACTTCGACAAATGACGTGCAAAACGTATTAATCGCCTTAATCTTTTTAACGTTTTCATGATATACTTTATTACAATTTACGTAAGAACAGACTGACTGAACGCTGCTCGAAGTTTAGACATGAACATTACAATTCATCGGCACCGTCGGTGTTTCCGCTTCGACCGCCACCGCCCGTCCACCGCGGCTGCAAACACAACAAACATTTCGTCCACCTTATGCCAATGTTTCACCGCCTATCAAATGCCATTCCCAATCTCACGGTATATTTGAATATCGTCTTTGAGATTGACAAGAATATACACTTATATGGAACATATTTCGTGTATAACTTATCAAAACGAACATATAAATATTAGAACATATGACACAATTTCTGACAAAATGTACAAATTGACAAAACAAAATGTACTCTTAACACACAATGCTTCATTAGTGCCCACTTTAATATAAGTGTAAGAAGAAGACCCAGGTGAATGAAGTACAATAGTTGTCTGGCAAATTTATTTAGTAGATTCAAATCACCTGAGTGCACAGGGAATGGCCTCTTATTTTCACTTCTTAATTTTTTTGTATAATCCTGATTTTAAAATATTACATTTTTAAAATTTTCATTTTTACTAACGCCCCCTTATTAGCCTAGTACTAATATTTATACGTATGTTTTCTACTCAATTTATTCAAAAAGCAAACAGATAAAATATCATGTTATATGACGAATTTGAAATAAAATGCATTGTCTGTTTAGACGTAATGTATTGACAACATAAATGTAATTAAACCCCGTATTAAAGTTCCAACTGTCACATCTTAATGCTATAAATTATTGGTGCTTTTATGTTTTATTATAGAAATTCCAAATCAAATTCTTCTTGTTTTGCCACGCCAAATATTTCAATATTTTAAAATTCAAAAATAAATAAGTGTCAACCTAATGCATCCAGGTGAAATGATAAATAAATTAAATATTTTTTTATTCCAATTTGTACAATTGACAGTGGTAGAGTCCGCAACAACATCTGTTGCTCGAATGCTCCGCTCCACCGGTGAAATACCACTTCACAGAAAACAGGCGTGAAGTAGAAGTATTCTGCGTTTAGTCTGATGATGGAGGTTACAGAAGGCTAATTTCAGTCCTCTTTCCCTTCCCACCCTTTTATAATAAAAGAAGGGTGGAAAGGGAAAGAGGTTTTGACGGGAAAGGGGATGGATGGATAGGAGAAGGAAATTTACATTTTTCTATCCATCTCGTCTTCTAGAGGTAGGACGATTGCAACTCGCAAATGCTTGTTGCAGATGCTTGGTCCAGATGTCCCTTACTGGTAGGTGATCGCTTGCTCATTTGTCACCTTCTGTTATATAAAAAAAATGATCGCCCTGGTCCCATGACTCAGTCGATTTTATTTACAGAAAAGTAGATTAAACCTAAGAATTAAGTATGTTGAGATACGGTCGCCGAGAAGTATAAGATGGCGACCAGATAGGTATAAACATAAATGTGGAAGACAATAGTAAAGCGTGTCAGCATATACACCACGAAAGTTATGTAGTTTTATGATTTATAATTAAATAAGAAAAATGATATCCAGTGCAATTACACAATAAGGAAAATATGTAATAATTACGGGAGCAACATATGTTTATCCTTACATTTACAATACAAAATGTAAGCCCTGTAAGTATGTATGAAGCAGTATTAAAGCGTAACTATGACGCCCAGTAACCCACAATATTCGGCCCAGTGGTAGTGAATGTTTCGTCTGTATTACGGTCGCGGCATAACACTAGTTTCCTTGTGCAGTGTTTATTTATATTGGCTCTGCGCCAGCGTTGTCCGCCCATCGCGCGCAGTCCGCCCGCGCGCGAGATGGACTCGCCTACGCCCGCCGGCCGCCGATATCATAAACTCCGGTTCCTATCGACGCATCGATAGCTTACGTCGGAACCCGTCACTTGGCGTCATAGCGCAGGCCCTGCACGGCCGCTCGCTCGGTTATTCAATTAGCGCCCATTGTAGGACAAAATAGGAAACTTGCATAATTTGGTATCGATAAACGTCACGTGACAGCAGCTGTCGCAATATCATTGTTGTAATGCTCACAGATCACAATATTATACATTTCATTCCTTAAGAAAAAATTACATCATTACATTAGGTACAACACAACCGTTACATTTACAACAAACTTACAGAACTATGTTTATTATTAAAATATTAATAACTTAATTCACAGCATTAAAAGTAAAGCTGACCATGCGGCCCCCGCTCAATCAATTGGTGGCACAAGGAATAATGCCCCGTAAGTTTTCATATTTGCTGCTTTTTACTGCTTATTAAACTGTGTTATATTTGTAAAGAAATGCTGTAAGCACAACAATTAGTAAGATTGTATGTGACGGACGAGCGAGTCACCGACTCGCTGCGACGCCCGCGCGCGTGGGTGAAAGAATTTTTTATTTACGATCTCGACACCCCGCTGTATCAAAGTACTATGATTTTTTGTAACAGATATGAATATTCTTCGCTTTTATAAAATTATACGTATATATTTTAATCTTATACGAAAATAAAATTAAAGTGTTGCTTAAAAATATACTAATGAACATTTTCTTTTACAGCACTGAACACACCAGCTGCGTATTTTGAACAATGTAAGCAACTTGAAAGAGCAAAAACTGGAGATTTGTTGAAAGCAAAAATACAACGAAGACCAGATCGTCAAGAATTAGAACGAAGACATATTTTGGAACAAGTACGTTTGTTTATCCTTGACTACTATGTTTGCATATGTGCATATGTACGGGGTAAAATAGAATACTGAAATTACCTACGCGTAAATGTCTTGATGTTTATCAAACTTTTATCTTATACTGTACGTTAGTTGTGTTATACTACAATTGTTATTTGCTTTTATTTTAGGAGAGTCATGTGGACCCCAGCCTGGCGGAGAAGCAGCGCATGCTGAAAAAAGCCCGGCTGGCCGATCAACTAAATGACCAATTGTCGCATAGGCCGGGACCTCTCGAGCTTATTAAAAAAAATATTTTACACACCGAAGAGAATATCGAGACGGCCGTAAAGAGTGGGACCTTAGCGTTCAAAGCAACGAGCGAAGGATCCTCTGGGCGGCCTCAACATCCTTCATCATACTGCGGACCTCCTGATGAAGTTTCGCCTTCACCATCACCGCCTTCGACGTTGTCTCCGGCAAGCGTTGCGTCGCCGCCTCAGCATCCCGCGCCGGGCAAAGATAAGAATCGAAAGAAAAGCAAACAAAAACACCAACCGAAATCAAGACTGAAATTTCATGAATACAAAGGTCCCCCGAACGCACAGAAGGCATCATCGCCACCGGGCTCTGTGGAGACGCCGTATGAGCTTCTGCTTCAGCAGCAGCAACTGCTTCTTCAACTGAGCTGTCCTCTGCTGCTGCCCGCCTCGCCAGCGCCCTCCTCGGCCGCTTCGGTGGCTTCAGACTCCTCCGACGCGTTTCCCGTTCCGCCGCCACCACCCCCTCCACCCGTCCCGTCACATACCTCCGCACGGTTCGAAGATATGAAAGTGTCTGACCTTCGTGCCGAATGCAAACGCCGTAACTTGCGCGTATCCGGTCCTAAACCACAACTGATCGACCGCCTTAGGCCCTATTTAACCGAAATGCAAGAGGAAGCGCCGAAATCTCCCGTGTCCATCGCATCCCCGGAGATGAGGGAGATGGAGCCACCGGAAGATATAGTACAGTCGCAGCGACGTCAAATTGAGGAACTTGAAAGGAAATTAGAAGCGTCTCGCCAGCAGCTAGAAGCTGTGAGACGGGATGCCGCTGGTGCTGCGGCCAGTGATCAAAGCCGGCGTCTATTGCAGGCGCACCTGTGCGTTTCGCAGCTGCGAGCGCAGCTCGACGCACTGCAACACGCGCCCGCACAGACCCACGCGCCGCGCTACCTTCTCACTGACACCGCCCCCGACCGCCTCGTCAGGCTGTTCACCGTCACGCCGCCGACCGCCGCGCCTGAAGTCACACAGGATACACAGCCCAAAACGGGTAATCCCGCTTATATACTGAATGGCGTAAAAGTCGTTCCTATAGCAATACTACCCACACATTATGAACCGGAACGTGCCCCCCCTCCGCCGCCGCCGCCGCCGCCGATGCCTCAAACGCCTCTGTCTATACACGATAGCGAAGATAGTAGAATCATGGATGACGTTTTAGAAATCCTCGTCGAAAACGGTGAACTGCCACCGTCGGCAGTGGAAGATGTTACCGTCGATCCTCCGATGGATGCCGGCTACTTGACCGGCTCGAATGACTTTTCCCCGGCGGACGTTTTAAGTGACGAAGTACTCGGGGACTCACATGTCCGCGATTCCCTCGCCGCCGATGAACTGCAACGAGAACTGAACGACATTCAAAATGAAATTATGAACCATGCGGTGAGCGACTCCAGTAGATGCGATTTGGACCCCACGGCGGCCGACATCGACGCAGATTTGAGTGTACATTTGTTGGGATCGAACGACTTCCACACTGGCTTCACGACGGACCAGAACTCGAACAACCACGATGACTTTTTCGGCAGGCTGCTATCGGGAGACTGCGACGAGAAACCGCAAATAGCAATGGACATCGGCGACGACATCCCCGAGCGTATGAGCATGACGCCCCTCACCAATGGGGACATACTGGACAATCGCACCGGCTTCGAGGACATGGATGACCTGTCGCTGCCGTCTTTCCAGAACGAGGACACGAGACACGGCGGGTACGAGGAGCGGCCTTGCGAATTTGACATCAAAGACTTCGAGAGTCTCGGTGGCAATATGGACAGCGATAGTTACGACATGGACACGGAACTTATTCCGAACTTGTTCGGGCGCGGGCACGTGCCGCAGTGCGACCCGCTGCTAGGCGGCGTGCTGTCGCGCCCGGCGCCGCGCCCCGCGCGCAAGCACTACTCCTGGGACAAGATAGAGTTCGACGCCACCTGACCCGCGCTCTCCTGCGCCTCACTCTGGCCTATCGCTCTCTAAATAATTTTTATGATCTCTCGAACCGCTCGTCGTTTCACCAATAAAACTATACAATGGTTATATCTTACATGCAACTGTAATATAAAAATAGTACCAGCATTTGAATGGTGCAATACGTAACGAGTAATGGGCGACATTCAGTGGGAATTGCTACAGAGTGGCATTCGTGCAACATACGCTAGTCGATTCAGTGACGTGATCTTCCAGGACGGTGACTTATTTAGTAAAGACTAGTTGTAATTAATGTAATGTGAAACACATAGTGTTGACATTGTGAAGGACAAAGTGACTTATTTATATATTATGTTAGTAACCGGTACTTAATACAAGGTACGAAATGATTGTATCGCTAGTTGTTTAAATGATTTACCGATTTGTGTTAACTATTGAGTGTTGAGCGTTCGTTTGTCACCGCGTGCGATTTTACTTGGCTCATAAATAATCCTTTTAATTTTATTGAGGCGTATCTACTTATGTATATGCATCATAATGCTAACTCAACATAGTTGTGGATTTCTGCATTCCGCCCGATGACTAAAATTTTTAAAAGCAAAATGTCATTAGAAATGTAACATTTTTGTGACACAATCAAATATTTATTAGTCGTGCGTGTACATTTCTTCGTATAAACTTTTTATTTTTTTCTACGATTGCCATAAAATAAGCAATGTATCACGTAAAATGTTGACGTCATTTGCTGAAATCCTTTTAGTTCGGTTTCTAATTCCCGAAACTATGTGACATTCCAATCTTGCTGAAGCGTAAAACACAGCACAGAGGCACGCTCGCATCTCTCTCTCTCTCTTTCTTTAAGCAAAAGAACAAAATAAAATACATTGTAATTGTTTTGTATATTTGACAAGTAATACGCGACGTGGGAAGGCAGAGAGGGGCGAGTTGCGTGAACAAGCCATCGTCATGGGTGGGACCAGCCCGGGAACAATGTTAGATGTGAATTCATTTAGTCAAAGTCGGAGTCTGCTCCGCGCGCGCAACAATTATGCAAGCATTCTACTGCTTTCTCTCTCTCTCGCTTACAAATCTTATTTTCCATTTAATTTAAGCCTTAAATTCCTTCGAGCACGACGGAAACGTGGTGTAGTAATAAAAATGATCCTGCTTAAGGAATACATGTTAATTATAAATCGTTTATATTATCTAAAATATTATATTGTACGAACATAACATTCTTGAAAAAGTATCATTCCAGTGTATTGTCTAAAGTTTAGGATAGGTGCGCCGTGCCGATGTCACTTTGCTTCCGGGTGCTTGCATAATTGATGAAATACCCTATTTATAATTTATTTATTTATTATCTCTACCGCTATCCTTAAAAACCTTTTGTGTGGTGTTGTCGCGACCGTCGCGCGCCGCCTCGCCACCTCAACGGCGAATGACTAGGTAACAGCAAAACTCGTGAATCAGGAAATATTGCCATTATTTGCATTTATAATATAAAATAATTACTACGTTTAGTTAAAAGTTTTCCACGACAACGAATTCGGCTTGAGAGCCCCCAATGTGCCAATCTTTTGATATTTCAACCAACACTGTCACTGTCGAGTCTACTAGGGATTAGATATTTTTTCCATAGGTAATTATAATAAATATTTTGTATTGCTAAGGTTTCAATTTCCTTGAATTGGTGCGGATGTTTATGGCGTCGTGATGCTCTTGAGGGTAGTCTGTGAATGTACTTCAAAGTTATGTATGATTATTTTCAAGTACACTCACATTGCGGGACGGTGCTAAGATGGCGGGAAGGACTGTAAAACGTGGTCGGAAAACGTTTAACTTTTGTATGACAGTCAAACTTGAGGATAATAACAAGATTATTGAAAGTGATTGACTTTAATTTAGGAAATATTTAAACATTGTCCCGTGTAAATGATAAATACCTATTACTTAATACAGGCAATCAGCCAATACTTTATCAATTATACGATGTTCCAAATGAACACCGAAATTTCGTGAACAAAGGGTCACCCTTTAAGCTAAAAAAGCTCGTAAATTCCAAAATATTTGCAGAAACTAACTTTCTCTCACAATAAATTACAACATTAGCTATTCATGTTACAAAGCTTGAGTGCGTGTCACTCTGTCTCTCTCTAATATTCTATACGTGACGTTTCCTTGTTTACGAAATTATTGCATTGACTTGGAACAGCGTATCCATTGCCGTTTAGATACAATCCCGATATTTTGGAATAAGTTACTAATATTATACATTTTGTTATTGTTTTTTTGCTTACTAAACTTAAGTCATATTCCATTATCTAAGTAAATTGTAACAATCTTTAGAATAAATGCAACTCTTATTTGCTCATCCAGTTTGTACCTATCCATTTTAGCAAAATTATTTAACAAGTGCTAGGGAATAGTTTTATTTTCCGTAAGGGTTATGTCGTGTCGCTACTTTCCCATTTAACAAGCCGTGTGTTTTATATAGCTTTGAATACCCTTTGCGGAAATAATTTAGTTTATACTTTAAATAAAAAATGTGCAGTGAGATTAATATTTCGATAAAGCAAAATATCTTTGTATTTGTTATTGTTGTAATCGTAATAGGAGAGTTTTAATATTTGTTTTTTTATATAGATTATTCCCAAGTGATAACTGGGCTGAACTCGATCAGTTTAGCTTTATACATTAATATTACTTTACAAATTACTGGCTTCGTTATATCGCTTGCATTAGTGTTACAACACAGCTAATATTTAATTACTTATGTACACTTAAGTAAATAAGCAACATGTTTACATACCTTAGCGTGGACGTTAATTATATATGTGATAAACGCTAGAATCGGATCAGTACCTAGTGTGTATGGATAGTTTTTCTACCTTGCCGTATAATGAAGCCTTGTAAATATTTACCAAGCCTTTATTAGCTTAAGAAAAATTGTTGAATAAAAAAAATTATAAACATTGTTTTATTTATATTCAACTTCTCCATGTAAATAATACTTACAATAAAAATAGTTCCAAAAAATAATAATAAAACAAGCTTTAATAGAAAACCAAACTAAAAAACGAAGAATAATTATTTTACAAGAAAAAGTATAGGTAAATTTGTAAGATATGTTTTATCATAATGACTACTCTTACCAATATCTATACATACATATAGTAAAATCGTAACTGATCGGTGTCTGTATATGGAAAATAAATTAGCAAAACTATTACAGGGGGTATTTACCAATGCTA
>DWLR01002307.1:0-15776 GCA_018246295.1 Papilio alexanor hazarajatica | reverse complement strand
TATATATATATATTTATATATATATTAACATAATTTTAAATTTTTAGTAAACATTACCAACTGATTTATATAATTTAACAATTTGAAAAAACTAAACATAACCACTACAAATGTATTTTTTAAATTTTCAATAATTAAACTTAACCAATTCATTTAAATTAGTATACAAACTAAGATTTATTAAATATAACCAAATGATTTATGTTACTTTGGATATCAAGTAATTAAGCATAACCACTTGAAATGTACCGTCTTTTAAGTCTTAAATGGCATTAAATGAATGAACCAACTGACATATCTTGTTTTTTAATACTAAATAATTAAACAACTACCAATTATTTTGAAATGATATCCTTTATAGTCATAAATATAGAAGCGTTATCAAATTTTTGTTTACGTCGTTTAACATGAAATTAATCCCAAAAAAGCAAGCAAACGTGTAAACGGTTTAAACAAGGTTGAGTGACCCAAAATCCTGCGTAAAATTCGAAAAAAAAGCTGATTAGCTCTTAGCTTTTATATAAGAAAGAGTTCCAGAGTAAAGAAGAAAAGAAGAGAAGGGAATAGAAAGAAATACTCACGAGCCGGTCTAATCTTATTTCAGTAACTGGCGTGGCTCTATCAATTTTAAATTTGCTCATTTTTTTTTTCATTATGACATTTAAGACAAAAAGGAAACCAATCGCTTGTGTTTTTATTTACCTATCCTCTTTATTGATTACTGAAGCTGTCAAAACATTTGACAGAAACAGAAACTTATTTAATATTTAACGATGAATCAAGTTTCAACTTGAAAGTCTAAAAATAAATATTGTCACTATGTATAAAAGAGGAAGCACAACATCTAAATCAATAACACACATCGCCAACTATGATGATGACGATGATGACGATGATGAACCCTCGGAAGAGTCTTACATAAGCTGGAGCAATCTATTATTTCTTCCATTTCATCCTGTCTTCAAGTTTATGGTTTTGTTATCGGTGATAGTGAAAAGCACGTTTGTAAGTATCTTTACTCGGTTGGTACTCGAATATTTTTATACAAACAACAGAAGATCAGTTGTGGCTATCATTATCAAATGCTAACTCCTTTTGTCACTGATTAATAAAGACTGCGGTGGATTGGTCCAGGTGGTGAATTAAATTCTACAGCTGAATGCATTAAGATTTTTGTAACATTTAAGATATATGGGCAAAAGTAAAAATAAAGAGAAATAAAAAATCTTTAGTTGCAATACATTGAGCAATCAATTCTTGAATAATAGCGTATAATATAATTATCTTAATAATTGAGTGGGGACGAAACAAACGAATATAACGTCCAATGTTTTACACTTTCCGGCTATTCAATAGAAGAGAGTTACTGACTGTATCTATAGGTACCGGGACACGTAAATATATATCAATAAATATTATAGTGCTAGGGATTCGACGGCATCATAAAGCGGTCCTACCTCGTTATGATGCCGTTGTTTACTTGCTGTAGAATAGGTACTTAGGGAAACTTTTCCTCAGGTGGTGACAATGATTTTAATGAAAATAAAAAAAATCGTTTTTATGCTTTTGTTTTTAAAACTAATAATTTAATGGTCTTTCCATTCCAGGGGCCACTTCAAGCAGTCTATCCTATTGTCTATTGTTCGGACGTGCTTGATTACAACATTTTTTTGTTCTTAATAAAATATTTTTATATGTATTGTTCCGACGTCATCTACGGAATCGACACCTGCCTCCACATAATGCATAGGTAAGGGATGTTATGAACAATAACACAAAGAGTTACCAAAAAACGAATATCTTTGTACCACTGTTAACAAAACAAATATAAATGATGGTAAATAAAATATCCATCTCTAATATTTACGTTCTTACTAAGATTACATCATCATCTCCGTGCTCTTTTCCCACTTACGTTGGGTTGTCACAGTATTATTTTAGTATATATATTACGTACATATCCTGGACGCCACTGTAGTCCAAACTATATTTGCCAAGAAATTTGGCTATAGTTGTTACGGCCGGCCGCCTGTCTGACGCCAACTGTCTTCGGGAATGCACCTCTAATTTTCTTATTAGAAGAGGGGGCTAGAATTGATCTCCGGCACCTCACTCTTTAGACGAAACGCAGAAAACTTCTACTTCACGTCCGTCTTTTGTGAGTTCTAGGTAAGATAAGATACAAAATTATTGTGGCGCCGTTTTAAAATAATTACAACTTTCGTCAGATATTATTAACTAATTAATTAGTAGGCGAAGTGCGACTGTGATCTAACACTCAAATTAGTCGTTGCCTACACCGTTCGTTACACGTGCATGTAGTTTGTTTTATAATTACTTAGTGGTCCCGTTTTGTGTATCAAGTTGATACTTATTATGTAAAAAAAAATCATTAGAAATTGTAGGAAGAAATTAAGTTTTGTTAGAAGTACATTTCTTACTGTATAACTTAAGTCTTTTTTATTTCAGGCAAGTCACAGACGAGGCAATGAGACGCGAGTTCTTGCCAAAATCAGCTTTTTTGCTTCTAATTGATATATTGTGTATTATACCATTTTTTCACCTCATGAGCAATGCTGTTTGTGCAGAAGTAGACTTATGGCCGAATATGTTGTCTTTTATCGAATTTATAACGTGAGTAATTTCAATCTAACAACAGTGCTGTTAGTACCAATTTTTTTTACAAATGATTGCGTAGAAACAAATATTTAATGTCGTTTCATAGCTAGTTCGAATAGTAATTTTTTGTTTCATATGTATACGTAATACTAAAACATATATTGCATGTTAAGTGTAAAATGCGTAAAACCACCTTACGCAAAAAAAATAATTGCCGCTATTTGTATTTAAGTTTTCTATCACTAATTCTTGACAAAGACATTTGTTATCAAGGGTTTTCTTGTAATGGGAATAAAGCAGGGAGGAATCGGCAGTGGATTCCTCTTTAATTTTGAGATTATGTTTGTAAACAATCTTGCGTCTGTAAATTCAGAAAATCTGGTAACAACAAACTCGCAGAACAGCCAAAGTTCTCTTATATGTATATGAACATACTAGATCCCAAATTTAACATTGTATCGTTTTATATTTTATGTAAAATTTGGGAACTAGTATGTTTAGATATAAGAGAACTGTGAATTATAAAAAAATATTGTAGGATAATTAAAAAAAAAAAACATCTTGGTTGATTAAAAAAGACATAAATCTTTATGCATGTGAACATAATATTAATATTATTCTAAGCTTGGGCTACGTCACTAGTTGCGGAATCGATTTAAAATTGGAACCGAGAGGTGGCGCTGAAGTTAATTTCTACGATTTTTAAATAACATCGTTTAATGCTGTGTTTCTCATTGCAGCATCTATAGGGTGGCAGATTATTTTTCCCTGCTCACAACGCATGACTATATCAAACTTTGCGTAGGTTTTACAATCATGAACATTATAACTGTCAACTGCATCACATGTATTTTAATGTTGATGACATATATCGGGCTTTGTGAATCTTGTCCTGGAAATGCTGTTTACAAGGACTGGCGGAAATTTGTCAGTTATAAGGTATCTACAGTTTTTTTTTTTTGACATGACAATTCTTAATACTCTAAATATTTTAGGTATTTCAGTTTTCTTTAGTAATTCTCAATTCTCTATGGGTAACGTAAATCTTATGGTTATTTTTTTTTAATTTCAGCTGAATGAGACCAGTGAACCATTCACAACTTACGTTTACGGAGCGTCGTTTATTTTTTTCTTTCCCGTGAATTATATGTTCGACGAAATCAAAGCATCGACTTTGATAGAATATGTTTTCTTTAGTGCACTGATGATATTTTTTTATCTCATCTCAACTTTTATTATTTTTCCCAAAATGATCGCTGAAACGCTGTTGAAGCTGCGATGTATTTTTTTCTTCCATCCCCGTGTACAGATTATAATAGGCGAGACAAAGAGAAGGAATCCCTCGCCGAAGGCATACGTAGATGTTAAAAATTTCTATTCTTTAATGTGGAAAAAACACGACGGTATAACACGACTTCCTAATATAATGTCTGAATTGCCTCGATATTTAAGAGCGGAAATCAAGCAGGATCTTGTTTGGGCTGTATTTTACCACAGTCCCACTTTAAGAAGAACATCGCATGCATTCCAGAAGTGGTTATGTGACTCTATACATTTAGACTACAAATTACCAGGTTCGAGGTTCTTCGTCGGGCCCCACTGCCACACTCACTTATATTACATAAAGTCTGGAATAGTTCAACTTATTTCAGTGGACGACGGCATCACTCCTATAATATCGGTCACGAGTGGCACTATCTTTGGCGATATAAGCTTCTTCTTGTCTCCTCTAAAACGAATAGTTATGGTTCGCTGTTTGACGTATTGCGAAGTATTTTATTTGCCCCGCGCGGACATTTTAAAGGCGATGCACAAGTTCCCAGAAGACCGAAAAGCGATTTTACAGCGAGTAAAGGACAAAATTAAGCACGCACATACGCTTTATTCTTGTAAAAAGCACGTGAGAGGGTTAGACAGGGCGGAGGACGAAGGTATTGCTTGGCTAAAAAAGCGATGGTGGGAGATATCAGACGTTGTATCCAGTTTCAATAACATGGACGATCAGCACAGTAAATCCTGTTTACAGTTATCGGCAGAAGAAGTAGTCTACCACTGTCCAAAATATCTCGGACAATTAGTTTTGTGCACAGATGGAGAATTGCGCAAGAATTCATTATTCGCGAGTGTTCGTTTTCCGTTGCTTCTAGTTCCCAATTCTAGTTTTAGCGTGGTATGGAACAGAATTGTGGTAGCCACAGTTTTCCTCGTTTTAATATATTATCCGCCAAACATTACAAGGCCGGATGTACCGGTTTGGTTTAACTTTTTTCAATTTTGGGCTGATTTTGTTTACTCCACTGACGTATGTGTGTCATTAATAACAACGATGGAAAGTCAGGCAACTGGCCGAGTATACTTTGCGTCCGTGATGTTTGCTCGTTTTAAGAACGTGTGGTTTTTTATTGATATCTTGTCAGCGGCATGGTTTGAGACTCTAATGAGGCTAATCGGAACACCTCAGTACTATTACATCGTGCAGTTTAATCGCTTATTAAAAATTTACGTTCTTTTTCCTAACTGGAGTTTTGGAAAAGATCCATTGATTCACGTCTTTGCTAAAGTTTGTTTGATTCACATAATATTTGTATATGTAACTAGTTACTTAACGTTGGCGTTGGTTCAAAATATTCCCGAATTGAGTCCTGTTAACTTCTTCGGCGAGTTATTTTGCAATTGGGGAGTTCCTAAGTTTAAATGTATATACAAAGTCCATCACGTCTTTGAAGTATTTCTTGCGTGGGTTTTGGAATTTCTATTTTCAAATAATGCTACACAAAATTTAACAGATGTTTACGTGTCAACTATAACTATTTATTTTGGATATTTAATCTTCATTTATTGTAAGACAGCTTTGATTGCAATTTTTCACGCTAACAACACTGGTATATCGAAGTACCAATACTTCGTGATCAATGTCACCAATCATTATAAGCAATTTAAAATACACCCGGAGCTATTGAGACGTTTAAATCGGTACATGATGTGCCATTGGAAATATTATAAAGGAATGGATGTTTTGTATCCTAATATATTAAAAAACGAACCTTATGACATATACTGGAAAGTGCACGGTGAAGTAGCAGAGAATATAATAAGAGAGTCTCCGCCTTTCCTGTTCGCCGATAACGGCCTCATCAGGGAGCTTGCTTACAACGCTAAGTTTATCTTGCTCCCTAAACTATCCACGGTTGTTATTTTCGGTCTCCAACCGAAAAATGTAACATGGCTTGTGCAAGTGAGTTTTAAAAAATAACTTATTTTTCCTTGTGGCGTTACTGTTTTTGTATAGTAGAAGACATTTAAGTAGAACCTTATGATAGTTACTGCGCATGTACAATTGGCATACAAAACGTGATAATTTCAGCTGCAAGTTGTTGCGTCTTTGTTATTTTCGACTTTACTGTGAAACTGTGTGTCTACTTTTGTGTCTCGACCTATACATTATTTATGTATGTTTAAATTATTTTCGGAACAGGGTTATATTAAAAGTGAATACCACAATAGCCAAGGCGAACTGATTAAAAGTATGTACGAGCCGGGCGATTTGCTAGCGTTCGCTTCGGTCTTCTTTAATAAACCACCGCTTAGAACGTACATGGCCTATACCGAATGTGAGGTACTTATTTTATTATACACTTTGTAACCGTCTGCCGGATGACGTCACAGCGGCTGCCAGCCATTTCAGCTAATTTCAAAAGCATTTTACAATGTTGAAGATTTTTTTTTAACTAACGAAATTCATGTTACCACTTAAGAGTTTTTTTGTTTTTGATTTCTTGCATTTTTTTCTTGTCACAATTCAAATTTAATTTCATTTAATGTAACACTTATTGACCTGTAATTTTTTATGATTACCAATAAATTTGTATTTATTTGTATTTCCGAAGAAATTCTATTGAATTTTTGTTAAATTTGTTTTTGAACAAAATTTTTTATATATTAATTTTGAATTGAAATATCACAGGTTCTATTTATAAACAGAACGGCTTTCTTTACAATTCTAAAGCGTTATCCGCTGGAATGGTCCCAATTCAAACAGTGCTTGGAAGAATTTAATAAGGAATTTGAAGAAATGACGCAAGATCATATCCGAAATCATAGAGATGTGAGTTATTTAACTGACCTATTGATTTGTGTTGGTTTATTTTTAGCGAGAATACCAATTTTATTTATTTCTTTGTTGTTTTAATTCGTTCATTTATTTCAGTAACTGATGGTTATTGATTACTTAAATTTAAACATTATTTTTGCCCGAACGAATTTGAAGAGTGATGGGTCGATTGATACGTGTTGGTATGGGGTCGGACTTTTGTATCTTTCTTAATTACTCAACTATTACTTGGTTGTTAACAGTATCAGAAGAAATTGCGTTATCGTATCTTTCATTCTAAGCAAGAAGAAAGACGTCCCAGCCAATCGCAAGAACCAAGCGCAACTCATTATTTAACGACGATTAGTGTAACACCGACATCGCCGTATGTATTTGAGTATTAATTATGTTGAATGTATTTTTTGCCGATAACCGTGAGTTCTCACTGCCGAAACATTGACATAAAATTTAATATATTGTGACCGTAGTTTTTTCCTTAAGCGAAGATTCATCTTTCCATATCACCATTTAATATCAGGTGTCAGGTATTGTGGTGAAGCTCTAGTTCATTCATTAAAATATGTAGGTATATATAAGTTTAACGCTAAATTAATTTTGTAGAACTAAAATTTATATCTTTATTTTGTTTATTACTTATTTTTATTTTATTATTTATATTATCATAATCAATTCTGCTTGCAGATTCTGGCACTACTGGATGCCCGTTCGCTCTATAGTCGTGTGTGTATCGATTATTTCGAGATCTCTACAAGGTATTGGACATATAAGCGAATATCTCTGTGGTATAGACTACAGGACTGAACTAAACAAACGCGATAGAATTAGCGACAGTAAAAAAAGTTACATAAAATGACAATACACACATATATATATATATATAAACATAGTCAACTAGCTATTGCCTGCGACTTCGTCCGCGTGGAAATCAATAAAAATTTTTTGTAACTCGTAGACATTCTCATACGAATATTAATAAAATTTTGTCATTTGTAAATCGATATATTGTTTTTTTTAATTAAATTGTAAACTATTTAAACGAACTTTTTTACTCTGATAATATAATAATTTTTGACATGTGTGTGAAAAAAAAATTTTACATTTCAAAAACATTTTACCTAACGTTTTTACTGTAAAGCTTAAAAGTTGATGTACGACTGGTACTGAATACGATTGACTGTAATGACGCAAATGTTTTAAGTAATTGACAACTGTGTACAGCCATAGAAATTTTAGTACAGCAAATTTTAGCGCAGTTGAATGGATGCATTTTTAATTTGATGTATTTAATAACAGAGAATAATTTCTAGATTTGAGAATTCTATTCTTTTGGGATTCATTTTCACTTTGCAATTTTTGTTGATTTTCAAAATTTGTGTTCAATTTTCCTTTACACACGACATAGGATTAGGTTTAGTTTAAAAAGTTTCGTTTTATTACTTAAAGTGTACGGGAGAATAACTTTACTGGATTAAGTCAAGATACAACCTCATCTGCTTTCGATGCGCCGATGCGTGATTTTATTCACAATATCAAAGGCTTATACTTTTTTGCGCGCCAGATCTTTGTTTCTTTTGCTAAAATTTAATTAGCGTGAGTTTTCCTTGAAATTTCCGTTATTTCCCATTTGCTGGTAAAGTCCCGTCAAAATTGACCCTGCCGTTTTGGATATTAGTACAACAAAAAGACAAATAGAAATTTTTTGGTTTATTATCTTATATCGTCATATGCATTCAGTATTGAAAATTTTAGTTTAAAATGGAAATCTGACGCTTTAATTTTTTTTATAAAATCTGTATACATAATATACTGAAGGTGGAGAGTTATCTAGTGGCAGACCAAACCAGGCAAACAAAACCAAGCCAACCCGCCCGAAAACCAAATTCTTACTGTTTAGATTAATAAAATAATTTCCAATTATTCTATGTCAAATTTGAGGGCAAAAGGGTCTTCGAATATCATTACGTCATTATATGACAGCGTAAAGTGGAGGTATTTTAACATCTGCATTTGAAATACATGCATTCCGAGTATTTGTTTTCGTCTGTTCGAAAGGTACTTTTACTGACGATTACCTCAACGTCTTCGTTAATATGCGAGTTTTTTTTGCAATACTAATGAATCTGATTTGTAATGGTTATTGAAAAATTTAAGTTAAACGCTTAAATAAGTTAAAAATTAGTAGTCACTTTTTTGATTGAATTTCGAAGGTGGCATTGGAGCTTACTGGAGGTGGCCGTTGATGATAGCCGGAGCTTTTTGCGACAGCATCGGACTGATCGATATGATTTTAAAGCTTTTTGTAAGTTGTTTGAAACTAATACACTATGTTTAATACGCCTTTTAACTGAATTTAGATTGAGATTATCGCTGAGTCAATTAAGTTTTAAAATGTAACCTCGCAGTAATCTTATCGCTGCTATAATTACTATATGGTCTATAATTAGAATAACAGAGAATAAAAAAATATATTTTCATTAATAAATTTCAAATTTCATTTTTATATAAATCGTCAAATAATAATTTGTAATAAATTATGAATAATATAATATGGCTATGAGTGTGCTTCCATTTTCAAAGACCTTGGTACAATTAGTACAAAAGGTACAACAGATATATAATGGTTTTTGAATTCATCTAGAAGAAAAGTACTCTAAAGATTTTTAAAATATGCATACCAAATATTGATTGATCTGTATACATTTTGACAAGATAACGCCCTGTACTTTAATCGTCAATTAATCAGTCGATAGTGTGAATCGTACGTATCCTTACGTACAAATATACGAGCATCTGACATGACTAGTAAATCAAATAAAGGGAATTCATGAAATCTAAACATATCTGAATTGATGGAAGAAATACGAGTTTCTGGTATAATCCGCTTTTGAAAAATAAAGGAATGTTTCGTTTGAGTAAAAGTGCCCCCTCTTCATTATCTCCAATATTTAGAGTACCTTTTACTCTAGGTAACGTCAAAATTTCAATCTCTAAACTCCTAATCTATCGTTATGATTGCAGTTTAAGGACACATTCGAGCTTGTAGCTTTTAATGTTATTTGATTGTTTTATTTGCCATTTAAGTAATTTATTACGATGAATGCCGGCTAATTAAAGTGATAAAAGTTTATTAAAATAGTTTGCTATTTTTATAATGTAACTAATATATTGTTAATTTCAGATGCCATATTACGATGAGCGAGGATTGCTTATAACCGATTTTAGATGTTGCCTGAGGCACTATTTAACGGGTACTTTCCTAATGGATGCTATCGGCGTGCTACCGATTTACGAAATATACATCGTAGTGATGAGTAAAATTGTTGAAGATGAAGACGCATTGATCATAAATACATTCAGTCGATTTGCACATTTGTATATAGTTATTGGATATTTTGATTACTTGGCTGATAATCCAACAGCAAATATTGCTTACATTATGGTAAGATATACTTTATCGATTCAGTTTCTTCGTATCACCTGATTTTTTTTGCATTAAAGGTAGAAAAGCGGAAAAAAGGAAAGCGGCTCACTTGATGTTATGTAATGTCAATACCTAGCAATATCGACAAAAGTCAAAAGAGTTACGAATGCATCAGCTCTATTGCAGGACAGAGGAAGAGGGAATATTGGGCAAAGAAAAAGAGGATTGCCTGGGAAGGGGAATAGGCTTCTTTTCACGCGAAATTGCTGCTAACTCTTCAACATGCATGTTAAAAAAATTGTGATCTATAATTTTCCATACGACTAACATTATATTTTGATATATGAAATGTAATAAATCTATCGCAACTCCTAAATTAAATGCAATGGGAAGCTATTATATAGTTATTAAACTTTAATACATTTTGCAAAAAAAAGTCGTTTTACTGGATCCAAGTACCCTTGATTGCCTTTCAATAGATGTTCAAGTGGCAACTCATATCTATCCTCGTGATGTTTGCTGTCAGCCACTATTTCATCAGGATGTGCATCAACTTCAACTGGGACGCTAAGGGACAGTTCATCAACGCGACTCTCATAAGTAGGTGTTGGTTGCCAAGCCACACTTACGTATCCGGAAATAACACAGTTACTTACGAAAGTATTGGTATGGTAAGTAATAATTATTTGATCTTAAATTTTTAACATACACAGTTGTCAGGAAATCACGTACACAAAAAGACCTCAGAGTCCTTTTATTAGTTATTTAAAATAACTTTAACTCAACTATCGAGAGTTGATTAGTTGGAGCGCTAAAAGTTTACAAAGGTGAACATTTTGAGATTTTTTTGAATAAGTCGAAAAGTATTTTTAATGTATTAATTTTTTCCTGTATACTGACTATTTAATTTAAATTAAAATCAAATTTTACTTTTAAATTTTTGTATTAACCAAATTTTTTGTACTTTCATACACAGATCTTTGCACAAAGTTTAAACTTCGCCCAAAATGGACTCCTTAGAATTGATTTGGGAAATTTTGAAGAAACCCGAAAAGATATTGGCACATCCATTGTTCTGTTGCTGCTTGGGTGCAGTTTTTGGTGATGTTTTTTTGAGATTGGTTCAAGGACGTTAAAAGACCATTACAAAGAGCTTTTGCGTAATATGACGGCGACACAATTCTAACACTAACAAAAATGCTTTTAATATTTTTTTTAGCCTTTATAATTCCTTCAGTGTTTGCTCCTTACAAAGTTCCTCCTCCTTGCTGCTTACGTTTGTTAAGTTACGAACACGTCTAAGAAAATTTGCATTAACTCAATTCCGCTTAAAACTCGTTGTGTGCGCGTTCTTGCCAATATACAGCTTCGATAGCAAACGTAATACAAGCGTTACAAACCAACACCTACTAACAATACAGGCCGGAACACTGAGGTGAAATGGCCCTGTGATGTAAGCATAAAGAGGCGAACGAATTTAGGCAACACCTACTAACAATATATTATTAGGATTAGTATTATTAGTCGGTGTTGTACAAACACGCGTAAACTGCCCGTTACGTAGATTTTAACTATCTAATTCGAAATCGCAATGGAAATTTTTTTGATATTAATATCAATACAAGTTTTTTTTATTTCTTAGGTTCGTACTTTGTTATAATTTGACGTTATTGGTGTTACACTTCCGCGGTAATACAATGTACCAGCATGGAGTGTTTCAATTAAAAAGATTTCTAGATGCTGAAAGAGTTGACGAGAAACTTATCGATTCTGCTCAAGAGCATTTCAAATATATTTGGAAAAGGTATATTGGTTACTTTTTAATGTGTCAATGTGAACGTTATCCAGCTGTATCTAAAGAATCTTATTTTTGCTTTTAGAACCAAAGGAATTGACGTTCAAAACTTGATGAGCGACCGCATCGGTGTTGCTTTCAGACAAGATTTAAGCTACTACTTTTACAAACAGTACGTACGGTTTCAAATATAATAAAAACTGTAAATATCATATTCTACTCTTTTCACTGTTTGACACAATAAAGGGAGCGGAGACAAAGGTAGATGTTACAATTACTCCACATCACAAAAAAATATTTCTTCTCTTACAAATAGTCGAATAATGTCAAGTTGTAACAGCTAATAAAGAAATTATTATCACATTAAAACTAAAACTACTTTTGGAAAAATAAGTAATAATCAGAAAATAATGCGTAAACATTTTTTTTTAATTTTTATAATAATTGCATTACCATCGATTTTCCATTTTAGGTGCAAATGACATTTGTTGAAAAGGGCGTTTTAATTTTATTGCGATTTTGGTATACAGTACTTGAACTCACCCCTCTGTTATTCGTGGACTGTTCTATGCCTTTTAATGTATTCCATCTAAAGTTTGTTTTTATTATGATAATTTAATAAATTATATGTTTTATGTAGAACATTTACAGCACTCAACAGTGTTTTACAAGGAGGTGAACATTTGGAAAGAAGTCTCGCAGCTGCATCGAGGCAGATGTATTTCTTGCCGGGCCAAGAGTTACTGAGAGAGATGGACTTGACGCCATGGGTTTGTGTGATCCACCGTGGAAAGGTTCTTGTAAAACGGAATGAGGAAAAATTGGCAGTATTGGAGAAGGTTTTAATTTTTTTTTTCAATAACTTTTAATTTTATAAATTTAATTTATTATTGCTTTTATAATTTATTAATTAAAATTATTGTTTTTGTTTGTATTTTACTGTCTGAGGTTAAGGGACATAAGGTATGTGTGGCTTCCAGATAATCCGATGGATGTTTAGTTTACTCAAAACACGCTTTTGGTTTCGCTTGTTTCTACTTATATATCTATGTCACGAAATCTTCAGTATGAGTTTCACTAACCTATAGACTGTTTAATTGACTTGAACATTTTTATTCGTTTCAATAACCGATGACAATAAATTTCTAATAACTTATGATGATTCAGGATTAAGACAAGTTACGAAAAATTTATTGATTCAGGGTGAAAATAATAATTTCATTTTAAAATTGAGAACAAAGCATTGATATACCTAAGTGAGGTACAAATATAATTAAATATAATTAACTAAGTTTTTTTTGTTAAAATGAGTAAACCAGTGCTTGCCTGCCATCGCATCCGATTTACTTCTATTTACTCTTCTCTTGAAGGTCATAATTGGATGGAAGCAACGCAAAGTTAACGCTAGTAGCTTATCTTTGTGAACTATTCATTAGGTTTTTTTTACTAGGGGGCAATATTTGGCCAACTGGATGGTGTGAAGCCGAGACCAGTGCGCGTGTCCGCGGTAGCGGAAGGTCATGCGGACGTTCTAGTAATCCCCATCGCCGATTTCCAAGATGCTCTCAATCTTGAAGTAAATACATATCCTACTAAGAACATTAGTATATACTTTTTGTTTAAGAATCGCAAGTTCATTAAAAAGTTATGAGATGCTATGATGGTTCCTAAATACGACAAAACGTTTCGAGGGAAAAGAGATAGTAATTTCTACTTTTGACTTGTATTGACGAGGACAGTACCGTGCTCCCAGATATCCTCTGTGGAATGGAATAATAAGATTGAATTATAATAAACCATTTCAAAGACGCAGTAATTCTTTTATAGGCGAGAGCAAACCTCGAACGTCATGCAAAATATGACTTTATGCCACTGAAAAAAATCGTTATTGAGGATCCTCACAATACCATACCATATATACTACGCGGAAAAAAATCAATAAAACTTCCTGTAAGTATAAAGGCATACCAAAAATTAATTATATCATTCGAAAATCACGTGACGTAAAATTGAATTTTATGAATAAAAGATTATATTCGGTCAGGGTAAAAAAAGGTTCGTCGCTTTAAAGTAGGCGGACACTTACGATGCAATAGAATACATTAAATAATACATAACATAGAATATAAAAACGTATTTATTGTATTGACTCTTGTTATCATGTCAAGTATAATAAGGATAGTTTTGTATGCAGTTGTGTGCTATAGATTTAAAACGTATTAAGTGTCTAAAGAAATGAAAACTGATGGTTTTCCTACCCCGACTGCACATAGCATATTCATCCTTCTCTAACAGTATGGCATTATTTTATATGATAGGAGATAAAAAATAAGCGGCTCACCAGACATTAATGAACACCGCTGACTATCGAGCTGAGATAGTCGTGCCACAACTGCAGCTAGTTCTACCACTGATAGCCATATTGTGTACATTATAAAAAGAATCTGACGATGTAAAGTATGCCGCAATAAATAACTTATATTGGCCTTTGAAAAGTGATTTTGGCGTCATATAACGTTATCTTTTTAAGCAGTAAAATCACATAGTGTGTGGCAGCCATAACTCCACATAGCCAAAGTCTTTTTGCAAAGGTTAATGTGTGCAATACTTATTGCCGGTTATTATATTTCCACTGCAAAAGTCCATACTTCTTGCAGTGGATAATTCATAACGAATATTTTGCAGTGGATGACAACATTTATGGAAGCGAATATCGGTAGTCGATATTCCCACTGGCTCTTCCTAACTTGGTTAATTGAGCCAGTGATTAGTTCAACAGTGGTTCTTACCCTAGAAACTGTCGCGGATGATGTAAAATACAAAATTTTTGTGCTTTTAGCCATACTAGACATTGTGCATTTTCTCAGTTTTATTTCCGGATTCTTCGCAGTAAGTATTGATTTTATTCTGTTAAAAAGTACGATTATAACGCTGCTGCCTTTATTAAGAGTTAATTTTTTTGAATTAATTTTGCGCGATGGTTATTAATCTTATCTAAAATAGGTTTTAACCCTGTTTTAGGCAGAGTTGACAGTCGTAGATGATGAATGCGTAATGCGTTTAGTGAAGCATAGAAGATTTCTCAGATGGGGGTGCTATTGTGACATGATCTCGCTTCTTGTTCCACTAATGACATTTGTAACTGGTAATTGGTGGTACCAGTTGGTCAGGCTACTCAGACTTCGGCTACTCTATGAGTTTCATAGCTACTTCTGTACCGGTTTTCAGGTAACAAGGATAGGATAAGAGACGTAATACGCGCTAAACTTATTTAATAGTTCCATACATTTGAGAAATAAAAGTTTGATGTTAATATTAAAAGTATAGAGTAGATCAAAATATTTTTGAATCTACTTTATTTACCATAGCGTTAGGCTTAAACCGTCGATATCGCAATTTTAATTATTAATAATTAAATAATTTATACGTATAAAATACATTTTCATACAATAACTTTTATGATTTTTATGAATATAATATTTTTTTATCTTCTTATATGTATCTATGATTGTATAGCTATAATTGTTTGATACTTGTAATAATAATAATCTTTTAATGCTTTTTAACAAAAACAACCAACTTCAAACATATAAGATTGAAGGATTTTTAAAGGAAAAACTATCAAAAAAATTCGTGAGACATTTTTAATAAACTAATCAAAATAAAGGCTTAACTAATGTGTAGTCCGGTGTATGTACCGAGTAGTTTCAAATCCGTCGGGGGTCCATCAGGGCGAGTGTGAGTGAATTAATGGATTTGATTCGCAGTCGCGTCACGCCTTGCACTGTACTACACTGAAACTAGTCGGTACATACACCGGAGCACACGTG
>DWLR01002306.1:0-15778 GCA_018246295.1 Papilio alexanor hazarajatica | reverse complement strand
GCGTCTCACTTATTTTGTCCAAATTTCTAGGACACTTTTTTCTATAGCGATCGTTCTCCTTCTCTCTAACCTCCATGCTTTCTCAAAAGATATCTACTACTAGTGACAGACATATATTCGGAATCTGTAAAATGGTTGACAAACACGTGCTGCTGACACTGTCATATGTAATGCCATTGTCTGCTCTCATCCGTGTTCGCTTGTGGTTGTGGACGATTGTTTATTGCATATTTAATCTTCAGCAAAAAAGTGTACATCGTTACCGGTGAATAAGACTATTAAGGAAGTTGTCATCATTTGAAAATTTAAAAAATAATAGATAATTTTTAACACAAAGTGTGGCACATTATTGAAATTGAAAAGAAAATAGAATGAGTGAATATTATAATGTCGTGCCATGGTTTAATAGTAAAGAATGGCATAAAACCTATATTTATATCTATTCGCCAAGTTCGACGGATCTCACTAAAGAAGATGCTCTTGAATTATTGCATGTTTGGAAAGCTAGAAATCCTATATTGCCTTCTGGAATTGAATCTACTTTAACGTTACTAGAAGTTCATATGCAAGATATTAAAAACTTTGATGTAGTTGGTGAACAAATTATGCGCTTATCGTACTCAACCGCATTAATGAGATTTGTAAATCATATGCTTGATTCTCAAACGGCAAAAGGGAGTAGTTTATATAAAGCAGCTCAAAGCTTAGGAATTCCAGATTGGATAATAGACTTGCGTCATGATACAGCACATGGTAATTCTGTGCCTTCAATTGAACTTCTCAGAGAGGCCACATCCATTGGCTTAGACTGGCTAAAGGTGAACTACTGGGATAAACATAAAGAAATTGTTAAAGACTTTGTCTGTGGTCAAATTAATTTAGACAATAATGAGGACAACAAAGTGCATATACTAATGAATTTCTGTTTTTCATTGAGCATATGTGCACACTCTAAACTGAAAATTAAAAGTATAGCTGACATTCCTAACAAAAATATGAGAGAATCAATGGTGAATGACATTCAAGAAATATTTGGAGATTCTATTGATTTATCAAATTTGAAAAAAGTTACCATTCGTTCATTAATAAATATGATCAATATATATTCGAAGCGTTTACTCAAATTTGAAAATACAAGTTTACATGTAAATGAAACTTTGTTGGGAAAAGATTCATTATTTTTATCCTTGGATTTGTTAAATTTTTTGAACGAACGTGATTCTAGGAAAGAGTCTTGTTTGAGGAAACATTATGTTCATTGTTTTGAAGTATTACTCACATATTTACATACAAATGATCTACTTGAAAACTTTATACTAGAGCTGATAAGAATAACTCAATGTTGCAATGAGAATAGACAAAAACGATGGCTTGCTGCTTTGTGGACATCGGAAATTTTGAAGGCATTGAAAAAGTCAAGCCAATTTGTCAAAAAATTTAACAAGTAAGTGCACATGCATTTTTAAAGGTTTCTATCATTCTTAAATCTTAGAAACAAATCTAATTAGGGAAGGGCATACAGCCTTAAAGTGCCTAGTAATAACAGCATTGTGCCTACTTAATGTTTTTAAAGCATGATATTCTGGTGCCCCACAATTGTGAGTATAGTCTCAACTTTTATTCTCTCACGTCATATCATTTCATATAGGTTTTAATGCCTGCTTCAGCAGGCAATCCAAGTATACACAGCAATCTTTCAACTTAAAACTTCCAGCTGTATCCTATAATTTAATACTTATATTTTAATTACTTTAATTATGTGTAGTGTGTTTATATGCAAGTTTTCCTCAAGTCAAGTCCTCATTTATCACTTTCAAAATTAGGGATAATAGCTCAAGTGTGTCGAATCAGTGCATCTAGATTTACAATAAAATTGAAGGCAACATTAAATGGAACTGTCCCAATCATATATACATATATGGTAACTCACACAAGGCTTCACTGTCATGTCACCCAAAAAATATTCTGGCCAACATGAAATCCATAATATTAATTTGTTTTGCCTTATAAATAAATATACATTATTATTAATTCTCAGACATAAAGGATGCAATGCAAATTTTTTTTTTATTTTTCAGAAATCCATCCAACAATATGGAGAAAAAGAAAAAAGCGGAACTTAAGGCTCTTTTCTACCACTGGTTTCCTAATGAAAAAGGCTGTGGTCTTTTATTAGATTTATTCAAGCCTGTACCAGAAGGTTTAACCAATATTAACTTTGTACAGCCAATAATTTCAACTTACAATGTTTATCTGACTTACTTCATAAAAGATATTTTGAATCTTCTTGAGCCACCGCTGCCTGCAGCAATAAATAAAAGAATATGTAAGCTGTCTGAGCTGATAGCCTCCCCTATGAAGCAATTTGAAAAATCAGTACCAGCTAAAGTATTTACGGTTGTTGATGTGAAAGCAGCAACAGAAGAACAATTTGCTGTCAATGTTGAGGAGCAAGACAGAGATAACAAAATAAATGAAGGTGATTCCAATGAAACCGATTCAAGTATAAGTGATATGAACTCACGCGTCAGACCAATTATTTGTGGTATATGGAAAATTGTATCAGACCATGATTGGTCGAAATGTCCAATTGGAACAGTGCCAACAGAACTCCAAGGGAGTTTGCGAGAGACTGAAGACATTGAACCTATGGATATCGAGATTGGTTAGTAAATAAAAGAAGATAATTCTACAGCAATTGTTTATTTTTTATATTTGTATACAGTTTAATGGTTTGGTTACATTTCATTGTATTGACATCATAGAGTCCTAAAATTTAAACAATATACATGTTACTTACCTAGTTCTATACATAATACAGGTTACAATCGCAAGTACAGCAAACATTAAAAATTTCATTTTAAAATAGTATTAAGAGAATACAGCATTGGTCCTTAGAGAATATGAAATTCAATAATTCTTTTAAAAACAGTATCTACAAAAGTTAAAATGACCACAGTAAATATTTTGTTTACAATTATTATAAAAGATAGAATATCTGTTTATTTTTTTTAATTTCTGATAAGCAACCCGGTTTGCAGTTCTTTTGTATTATTTAAACCAAGTTACTGACGTTGTCTGCACCAATTTAAAAATAGAATCTTTACAGCAAACAAATGAAATGGCTTAAATACATAGAAAAAAAAAAACGAGACACTAGCTAGCGACATTTGTATCTCGTATAATATAGTTTTATTTACAAAATCTTCAGCATAATCTTAAAACTTATCTACATGCACATCTAGAGCCTGTCTTCTTGTTGAAGCCACATTGCACATTTATTTAGAACTTTACATAATTTAACTTCCAGTATGAGTATGTTAACAATGATCCATGATATGCTGGAAGCAAACTAGTGAAGGCACAGAAGGTATATATATACTACTGCGATACAACCCATAATAAAACAAGTTTACAAACATAACCCACACGCCAACTTTGCTCAACGTCCCAGCAAAGCTTATATTAGCACTACGATGATCCGATTGTCATGAACTAAGTCGAGATTCTATTAAGAAAGTGTTTAATAACAACACAACTAGCCTACAGTAGTTTCGGAATTAACACGTTCCCGCCGGCGGTTTTATTTATAGTTTTCGGCATCAGACGGCTCTAAAATTCATAGCTTGTCCCATCGGGCGGAGCTGGTGTGAACTGACAATTGTGTATGTACCACCAGTGGTACAAGGCATCCCTCTATGTACCATTAATATGTGTGGTGCATGCCGGCGGAAACGTACTAAAGCAGTTATCCGATACACAGGGGTTTTGTTTGCACATAATAGTTCGTTGTATGAAATACTAAGCAAGTACTATATATATAAACTTATTTAAAAGCGGACACAGTATTTGTGACTTAAAAATACATTTCAATAGCTTATCAATAGACAGTCTTTTAGATAATAACAGCAAATAAAAGCACAGTTGGTAAAAAGTCAGTGGCAGAGTGATCAGATAATGCCGTTTGGATAATAAAAACTTAGAATAGGCGTAAATTCATTTATATGTACTATTTCTTATCAATAATCTAAAAAAATATGACGTAAATGTGTTCAAAAAATGAAGACATTTTCAAAAAAAATTATTTTTACAAGTTCAAGAAAATACATGTCAATATTATACGTTACTGTTGAAAGAATTAAAAAGAAAACACAGTTGCAATTGGCGGAGTTACCGTTCAAATTAAACTATATTACCGCGTTCGCAAACCGAATATAATGACACCTTCCAGACAAGTTTCCAAATGCTATTGAAGTAATGCAAATAAATGCAAGAATAAAATGTATACAGGTCACAACTGTTATTCATTATGACGAAATAAAAAATCAAACAAAAATAATTATTTAATAATTTAAAAAATTATTGTTACTGGGTTATTTTTAATATTTTCACTTTTACTAAATTTAAAACTACTTTTGTATACTTAATTATCAGATTTCGCAATTGATTTCTTTTTGTCCGCGTTAGCTATAAAAAAAGGATCCATTATGTTTTGACAAATGTAAAATAGTGTAGAAAGAATCGCCCAAAAACATATTCGACATTGCATATCCACAGCAATGATAGGCACATTGATTTGTTTGATTTGTTATCAAACATAAAACAAGTTACCCATATTAAGAGCTATTTCCACATACATATAAATAAATTTGTCTGATATTAAAAACTAAGACGCTAAATGCTTTTTAAATTCCAACTGTAACGGCCGTGGCAGACTGCAATGTGAACAGTATCGTTTGGTCACGAGGATAATTTTTATATAAACTAGCATACGTAAAAAACTAGCACCTGAAGCTCATTGAATGGTATTAACGGAAGAGTTTGGGTACTTGGATATTTTCTGTTAGCTCTATAGTACTTTGTGGGCCTTGGTTTAGTCAACTGTAATGGCGGGCATATCGTGGTGATAGCATACAAACATCCACACTTCATGCGATACCACGGGAGCCAACCAGATCGAGCGAGCGAGCGATTTTACCTCGAGAGTCTTTATGTTATCAAATAAATTTATTAAAAAGAAATCAGTTGTTTTTAATTATTTGTATAGAAAAACTTTTTTAGTGTGCCCTTGTGTCTGCACTACGTTGAAAACCATTGTATCTACAGACATTTTAACAAGAGCTTAGAATCGTTGTGTATGTTATATAGAATAAAGGTGGGTGCACACTATATTCGCAATTTCACTACTCACTTCGTAAACAGTGTTAACTACTTTTATTGAATGAGATAAAATTACAAGACCTGCCGCCTCACACCGAGGAAAATGTTATTCTAAAATAAATTTATTAACCATCATTACTTATATAAATCCAGAGTTTTCCTTGCGAAATCTGGTTACAATTGACAGACATACATATTATAAATATATCTAGCTGTTGTATTTAATGACATTGATTTGTTTAAATCATTTCTTAAAACAATGTCCTTCAGTAAAAATTGATTTTATCTCAAACAAATGTAAGTTTGCAACAATTGATTTTAACATAACCAGTGCACAATTTGTGAAGGAGATTTATACTTTACACGATAACAACAATAAAATAGTAGAAAAAAATAAAGCTAATAGCCCTGAAACGGCTATTATGGCTTAATTAACAATCACATTAAGATCCAATAACAAATTATCTATAAATACAAAACATGTTTTACAACATTCGCAAGTCATTATTTTACAATAGGAAGATAATCTCATCGTTCGTTTGTATATGATAATTCATAACATGGAATTGGGATTAAGTCCCTCTCGGCACGTTATTTAAGCCCTCTTTATTACATCGTAAAATTAAATTACAAAAAAAAATTATCCGTACACCAGTTTTGATATGCCTTAGAAATAACAAATAATAGTTAAATGTGAGCAAGTAAAATTAGGCAAGATACAAAGGAGAACCACTGGAGTTATGCGTGTACAACCCGGACACAATAACATGAGGGTCGCGTGGAATGCAACGCATCTGCCCATTCATGTCCTTGTTACAGCGAGCGACAAAGGTACGTTAGTTTCGTTACATTATTTCACGACGTAAACCTTTTTGTATATACAAGCACCCGCTGTGACGTCATGTTATTGTGTGTGTGTGTGTACGTGTGTATCAGAAGTTTATTACTTCTTTTCACTGAATCGATGTAGACAGAGATAAAGCATTATCTGATTTTCACATTTTTCTTTCAACTTTTCGAATGCCAAATGTGGTCGTGGTTGCTTACATTGGCGAACCTAGGTGTCCCTCCCCCATAGAGTTAAAAAAAAAATGATTATTATTTTAATTAAATTTTTGTAACCACCATTACACTACCTTGTTCTTATTTATTTTATATATTTTGTATGCTTTTGTTTTTACATTGCTAAAACATACCCATAAAGAGAAGGGTCAAGCGTCTCAAAATGGGGCTCAAGAGTCCCCAAAATGGGGGTCAAAACACCCAAATCACAATCCTGGATCCGCCACTGGTTGCGTATAACACAGAGGTACACAGGTCTCAAATATTTTTCTTATACATTTTTACAACTTTGTCCAAACGAAAGTTCACTACTATGACATTCTGGAAACGTAAAGAAAGATGTATGTATTAAAAACTTACTAAATTTCGTCTGTCTGTTGGTTTACTCTTTATAGTTACAAGCATTAAAAACAATTTTCCGCTTCCTAATTCCAGTTAAAAAAATCTTTGTATAATTTTTGCACTTACAGCGATAATTTAATTTCTATATCACAATAACTAATATAAAATGTACTCAAATCAGTATACTACTTTTACACTATATCTATCAAGATTAAACATTAAGACAGTGCCGCAATAAAACTGGGAAAACTTTAGGTACAAATGAATAAATCGTAGAATGGAAACTATACGCTGTTCCAAACGAAGACCTACATTTTGTAAACAAACTAACGTCACTTTGGCATTTGACAACTGTTGTCGCAATTGAAGGCGGCCATTACATTAGTTTATACTTCCATCGGAAATCCCTAAATATTACGATATTTACGAATTTTAATGTAAAAGATATCCTTTATTTATATTGTTTAGATCTTATTTGGAACAACGTATAGGTATATTTGAATAATAATAATTTAGGCATAACTCGTTACGACGATAAAAAGTGAATTCAGTCTACAATAATTATAATGAGCTTGTTTAAAACAAATTAATTTAAATCCGTATTTTTTTGCTCTTTCAAACTCTTCTATGTTTTAAAGATAAATGAAAAATATGGCGTCACTAAAGATTTGTATCAATACTTTATTTTTATTTTTTTTTTCATCAGAATGTAAATATAATATGAAGTTTGTTGAACTGTTCGAAAGATGTTTTTTGGAAGATATTTTGGAAAGCATTGAATGATGTTGTATAACTAAAATTTTCCAAACGCACAATCAAATTACAGATACAAAGCCATTTATTGACTGCGTCGAAATTTAAAAAAAAATGGAATTCGCCAGAAATATATTAAATTATATATTTGCATTGTAAAAACATTAATATATTTACAAGAATACCTAGAACTACACCTAGAGAGTAACTTACAACTATAACATGGTGTTCGTAGAAATTAAATCCGATATTTATGCATCACGAATGGCCGAGGAAATGACTCATAACCTGCATAACATTTCTGCACCTACAATGTTAGATTCCTTTACAATGCAAGCAAGCAGCCTGTTCATTTTATTATGAGATTTATCATTAACTAAATTTCCAAAATATAACTTAAAAGCTCAAAATAACCGATTTCCAAACTTGTATTGTATTGTAATAGAAATAATTTACAAAAAATATTCCTAAATACAAACATGGATCAGTCTGCTCAACATCTTTTTGTTTGCAATAAAATCTCACATTAAAATGAAAAGAGTAGTATAAATTAGTTATAGATTTAGATGATCTAGCGTTTTTCTACTTCACCATTACTTCTAGACATATATAATCCAAAGGCCCGTTCGCACGTAGGTCCGGAGGTCCGGGGAGTCCAAGGAGCGAACGCACCATCGATCAAGGTCCGGCTCAGAGGGGAGGGAGGGGACTAACGTTTACCTTTTTCCATGGCAGTGTGTGTCGCTACACCATGATGGGGTCGTCGGAGGAGAGCTGGCGGTGCAGCAGGCGCGAGCGCAGCGACGCCGAGCCCGTGCTGAGGTCGTCGGTGCTGCCGAACTCGCCGTCGTGGTCCGTAGTCGACAGCAGGTCGTCATCCGATGTCGCCCTGAAATTTATTAATAAATTAATAAGTATTAACACTGTAACGTAGAGGAGTAGGCAGAGATTAAAGGTTTCATTTGCTTTGCTCCTGACCTATCTATTTCGCTTCTATATTAATACATATATATACTATATGCTAACGGCAGTAGAGAGTGAGAGAGGATTAATTATCCTTAGGACTCGAGGTAGTGTAATGTTGGTCAATGCGTCAGATCAATTCATCGTTTCTCTATTTAGATTTATCTCAGACCGTCGCATGGTTTTAAACAATATATGCTACGAGCCAAGCGGTGGGCGTGGGGCACGGTACCGTATGAGCGTGGGCAGGTTGTTGGTGAGGATGGCTTTCTCTTTCTCGATCTCGCTGATATGGCCCTCGAGCAGCTGCTGCTCGGCGCGCGGGTGGGCGGCGTCGCGCAGCGTGCGCAGCCGGTACGACGCCGTGTGGCTCGCCGTGTCCAGCGTCGCGATGTCCTGCAGCATGCCGCGCACCTGCACACACCACACACGTTTACTATATTAAAATCATCTCGCAACAACAAACTAATAACATGTCAAACCGTAGTAGTCCCCGGTAGTCCCTCCGAATAGCTCCAAATTCAGGATCCAGTCCTTGTCGCAATGATGGTTGCTCCTAATAGATAAGGTAAGTCGTGGACAAGTCATCGCAGAAGAGCACTACCGCGTTGATAATCTTGAGCCCCTGTCACTATAATTGAAGATTGGCACCGAATCAAGAAAGAATATTCATTAGCATAACGTGTGGTTGTGGACTAACGGTGCGCATCTTGTCGACGAGTATGGCCTCCAGGCAGGCGGTCTGGCGCGCGATGTCGTGCAGCGAGTCCTGCGCCGGCTGCACCTTGTGCGTGCGCAGGATGCAAGGCGCGAACACGATCGCCAGCGCGTTCGGTCCCATCCTGCGACCAAAACAAATGTTCACAATTACTCTAGTTATGCCTTGATAGTCCAGACAGACAGACACATGTTATATAATATGTAAAATACCATATTGTAACTCCATATAAATAATAATAGCGGGTTAACTCACCTGTTGTGGTGTTCACCCAATGCTACCCGCGCCAGGTGAAATATCAACCTCTCCACCAGATCAAAATTTGGTTTAGGTAATTTCTTTAGTATCGTAAATATACTTGATACTCGTTCCTGTAAAAATAAAAAATAAAATAGGTCAATATTATAAATATTTGTAAAGAGAAAATAACCTTTCAATTTAATTATTTCACTATGCAATCAATCAAACCAAGACGAGTTGGATATCGAGACAATGCTTTTTTTGTCTCAGTATGTACACAGAAGAGAGTACAGCGCGAGCTGGGGACGCGGCGCACCTGCGGGTCGGAGATCTCGGCGGCCAGGATGAAGTCGTCGTAGAGGTCGAAGGTGAGCAGCGGCTCGGGCAGCTCGCGGAAGAAACTCTTGAGCACGGAGGCGCGCACGTGCACCGCGTACGACTCCAGCCGGTCCACGCCCTCCTGCGGCCGCTCGTCCAGCAGCCAGCACAGCTCGCGCACCTGGCACACGCCCGCGTTACATCTCCACGCCACTCAAACTTCTCTAACTATACTCACAACGTCCGTTCAACTTATGTAACAGGTTTTAAATTTATTCCTAATGCATACATTAAATTATTTATTTACACTTTATTGTTGTGGGCAGCAAAAGGACAGACTTAATGCAGACTTAATAAATTAATATTCCATTCTATTTGTGTATAATTGAAAAAAAGTGGAGAGAAGTGGATTGGGATAGTTTTCCTATCCTAATCCACTTCTCTCCACTTTCCGACACTTTACAACAAGATTAGCATCGCCATAATTTTTATGTTTATTGTTGTATATGTTGAATGGTAGTATTATGGTCACACAATATCAGTTGACCCTCGTGACCGTTTACTGCTTTTCATTTAAAAAAATCACCCACCCATCCCCGTAATTAGGTGAATAATATGATCGAAACATATGTTTGTATAAAAATGTATCCATGTAAAATAATAAGATTAAAAAAAAACACATAAGATGATGTCGATACCTTAGAACTCAGTCCACTTTTCCTGTACAATCCCTCAGTATATAGGCCGGTCATTTCAATGGTGGTGATGAGCCTGTCCACCACTATGGGGATGTTGCCGTCGCCCGTCGGCAGCTCGCCCAGGGGCACGCCGAATACCTGTAATATAAATATAATAATCAAAATGAATTTATTTTATCAAACATCACACATCCGCGATTCATGATACAAAAAAAAATTGTATAATAGACAAAAATAAAAACGGGGAAAACACATGCAATTTAAATGTAATTCCACAGGTAATTTTATCTGTGAAATACAGCTTTTTTAGAATTATATCGATCAACGCCGCAAACCAGTTTGCGGCGTTGAAGCCGTCGAAATGTATACTTAAGAATGTTTAGGATAACGCCGCAAACTAGTTTGCGGCGTTAAAGCCATCGAAATGTGGGTATACATGAGAATGTTTAGGATATTCTGGAGGGACATCATTAAAAATGTAGTCGTGCCACAGCATATGAACAAAAAAGAAGTGTTGTACAGAGTAAAGAAAGCTGGAATATTTATTTCGCATAATGAGTAACGAAAAATATGAACTGCGACCGCTTATCGTACAAGGAAAGAGTCAAGAAAAGCGAAGCGTAGGCCGAAGAAGATAATAAAGTAATACCTAAAACTATATATATATATAAGGTTACACATAATTTAAACATATGTATAATATACAACAACAAAAATCCAGATACTAATACAAAAAATGTATAAAAACGGTAGATAATTACATGGATAATTTTAAAAAGTAGTCAGTATTAAACTATAAAGATAGTTTTTTTCCTATATATGATCGGCGTAGTTGGTAAGATTGGAAAGGCCACAAAGGCTTTCACGCCACAGGTCGCGGGTTCGATTCAAACTCAGGATAAACATTTGTGTTGTCTGTTTGTCTTGAGTCTGGATATAAAGAGCACCGGAGGACGGGCAGCAGCGTCCTCTTCTTAGTGCGGTGGAACATACTGCGATCGCCGATCCGCCTGTCAAGCGTGGCGATGACGGCACATTCCCCCCAAAGGTGCGATCAATGGGGGAGGCCTATGTCCAGCAGTGGTCGATGATACGCTGAGGTGGATGAATTATCTTCTACAATTGTTCAATGAATTTATGAAACATAAAAAAAAAATGTGAGAATTTCCAGTTTAGAAAGTGATGCTTTTAAAAAAAATCACATGCACCGAATTTATCTCGATAATTTAATATGGAATTTTGGTCCTAGTTTTTCTACTTTGTCTTTCAATAACAACTACATAATTTTATTATAATTTTACATTATTTGAACTCTCATGTTCTCATAATAATAAATATTATGTCCTAATTAAATAAAATAGGTTTATTTCGGCTAAAAACTTTTAGACATAGACAAAACGTAAAAAAAAACACTACCAACAGTTATCTTGAAAGCCTACGTATAAATAGACTGACCTTTCCACGTCTGAGGACACCGATCTGTTCCCTGCCGCCCGCGTCCACCGCGCCCACAATGGCCGCGCCCGGCGTCACGGAATCCTTTCTACAGTAAGTCGTCACCTGCACACGAAAACATAACTAGTAACACGCCCCGGCTTCGCTCGCGTAGATATACAAATATTGCCTATGTCACTTGCTGTTGGAGCTTTCTATTGGTAAAAGATTAATAAAATCGAATCAGTACGTTTTGAATTAAACAGGAACAAACATATCTTTCCTCTTTACAGAGTTTAAAATAAATTACTGCTTTAATGTACTGACCGCTTAAATGAAAATCCGTTATGTAAGAACAAAAACATTACTAGATTTGTCTTTACAAGCAAACCTGGGACGAAATTGGTTAAATAAAAATTAGAAAGTTATTTGAATATAGTTTCTATACGTAACTTAATTTTATAATGAATAAAATAGGGCTTAATATAATCTCATCTAATTTGTGATTAGATTGATAGACTACGGACTAGTTTTCGCATCAGCATCTCAGAACACAGAAAGGATGACATCGTCGACAATTTGTTTGCACAATAAACGACGATTGAAATGACTTCGTTTGAATGCTTCTAGGTACTATTCGATTAGGAAACAATTACTTTCATATAGCATTTCTTATGCGAGGTGAGCTTGCAGATCTGGCAGATGAGCGAGCGCTCGATGGGCCACATGAAGAACGTCTTGCAGATCTCGCACTCCGTGGGGATGTTGATCATGCAAAGGATGAACGTATGCCCTTTGTACTGGATCGGCTCGTCCACCTAAAATCGACACAATCTTGTAGGCTTTGTTATGATAATATTTAATAAAAATATATGATAACTTGTGATGTTGCTGAGTTTTATTTTGCTTTATTATAGCTTATTAATTGTAAATTGTATTTTTTTTTTTCGAACTTTGCAATTATTTGCAATATTATTTCATTAAACAATACAATTTACTCATTTACAAAAATTTTAGAATTATACAACTGTAGGTCAATAGCTCTCCGGACAGGTTTGTCCCTAGTTTGGAGTTTGAAAAAGTACTAAACATTTATATTTCTAAATTAATATAAACGATATAATAAATATTGATATATAAACGTATCATTAATTAATATTTTCTATTTTTAAATGTTCATATCACTTAGGTTTTATAAACATTAGCACTTAGACTAGTTGCTATTAGTAACAGTTTGCCGTCCGCAAGATTCGTAAATATTTATTCGCTTGGCGCCAGCAGCGCTAATTCGGATCACTTGACTTGTCGCCGGCCGTTCTTGACAATATCGGGAGATTATAAATTGTTAAGTTTTACTAATCTCATCGTTAGTTCTCATAAGTTCTCAACCCTGTTCCCCTACTTCCATGAAATTTCGAAGATCGGCCAAGTCGTCCGGAACGTCAGACAAGACGTCCGCGCATTCGTCGTAAATATTTGTATCGTCTCTTTCTGCCATGATAAAAGGGCACAAGAATTTAAACAAATAAAAAACTTGATAACTTGTGTAACTTATTGTTACCGAAACGAAGCACCAGCAGAAAGCAAAAGATACTAAAGTGCTGTCTCCGACCACTGAACGATATTGTACACACGACACCACTGTGGTGTCGCCGGCCGTTGGCCACTAGTTTGAGCACGTCACCACTGTGGTGTCGCCGGCCGTTGGCCGCTAGTTTGCGCACGTCACCACTGTGGTGTCGCCGGACGGCATAGTGGTAATACATTTTAATAATATTATAAATGTTTGTATATATGATCTATCTCTGTGCCCAATTTATATGTACTGATATGTATCACTTCATATAGATATATAAAAATGAATGCACAGCTTCAACATATAGAACTTACTTTCCGCTTCTTATCCTTTTTTCTTTTGGTTCTGGTTTTATCGGTCTCGTGCTGGCTCATGAACTCGTCCATGAAGCCCCTGAACGCGTTGACGCCCATGGTGATGGACAGCGTGGAGCCCTCGCGCGCGCACACCGTCTCCATCACGTGCAGGAAGTTGCCGATCAGGTCCTTGTACTTGAGCGCGGAGCCGCGCGTCTCCACCACGCTGTACGTCGCCACCAGGTTGTCCTTGAACTCCCGGAGCGCATGCTTGAATACTCTGTCGACCTGTAAATATTTTGGTAGTGTATTAGATATAAACATATAACATCTTCTATTCGTCTTCATCTATTATTTATGTTAAGCAATTTATTTTAAATAAACAGCTTATGAACTACTCAGAAATAAAAACTAATCCACAATTCATGGCTTGCTATCTTTTGCTATAAGTACAAGTTTTGACAATTAATCATTGCAATAAAAAAGACTTTTAATCCAGTTTGGTAATCTCAAGAGTTCATGTATACACCACTTTACTGCTTGTAAAAATAAAGAAGCCTTTTTTTTGTACTGATGTCCGGTAAAACCAATTAATCTTTCTATATTTTAATTAACATTTAATTACGTGGAGATATGCTTATATTCCTAAATTGTAATGAATACCATTGGACAATAAAAAACACACGTATTATAAAAATGTATATATAAAAATGTCAATAAAAATGTTAGAAATACCTCAGATTGTTTTTCATTCTCCGAAGACTCCATTTGATAAATCTTCTTCGTGATGAAATTCTGCATCGCCTGCAACTCCGTCGCGTCGGATATAATCTTGTCCGTCCTGTCCATGAACTCGGAGGTGCCGGTGAGGCTGAAGTTGGAACTGATGGAGCTTTTGGACTGGTCCGAGAGGGAGTTGTACGCTGAATCCTTTATAATTCTCTTTCTGTACTTGTGTCGCCCGCGGGGGGAGATCGTGACGGGGCTGGAGCAGGGCATCGTGATCACGCCCTTGTTCTGGATGCACTTGGTGTGGTAGAGCTGCTTGCAGTCGATGCAGCGCTGACCCTGAGTGATGAAAGCGTCGATCGCCTGATGGCAGTACACGCACTTGTCGCCCTTCGCGAAACGCGTGCTCTTACGGAACCTGGAAATGGTCGACTCGGTTCGGTCATGCTGTAACTGATTCCGCGGTGTCCCAAATTGAAAGTGATACGTTCTTCAAGGAACGTAAGTCATATGTAAAATTGGCTTTAATCACTTAAGTTTCATAATTGTCTAATTAAGCTTGTGTATATTTTAGTAATTTAATTAGGATAATTTTCACTTGTATTTTTTATTTACTATTGATTCTTAAGTAAAATATTACTCAAAATTTATCAAATATATATTATTTCATAGTCTAAATTCCATACATTCCCAATACATAATAATACATTCCCAAGGAGAGTTGGCGTCAGGCAGGCGGCGGGCCGTAAAACTATAGACAAAACTAGTTACAGTATAGACTACAGTAGAATCCAGGATATATGGAAGAGTAGTACATACTGTGCCGACCCTACGCAAGTGGGAAAAGGACAGGGAGATAATTTCATAGTCTTAATTCTGCAATATATGTTATTAATGAAGAATTTAGACTATATTAGCGAACATTAATAAAACTGCATAGTTATTGTAGTGTATACCTGTGCCCAGCGATGCGAAACAGTCCGTTGCCGGTCTGTCCGATGTAGTCCGTGGAGCGGGGGTCGGCGGGGCGCAGCTCGGGCGCCAGCTCGGGCCGGCGCTCGGGCGCGCCAGGCGCGGGGTCGGAGTTTCGACGCCGCCGGGCCAAGCTCGCTTCCGTTCGAGTACTAAGAAAGCAAAATATTTAGTTGTTTATGATATTTTGATATAATACATGGCACAGATAGTAAAGAATTTAATTAAATCTAAGGAAAAATCCTACAATATTTTTTGAGAATTATTAGAATGTTTCATGTAATTACATACGGTGATTAGATAATTATACTAGAATCATGGATAAAATTTCAAATAAATGAGAAAATCAAAATATGAAGCTGGCTTTTAACCTCCAACCGTTAGGCCGAATACCGAGTCCCCTAAATAATACACTAAACATTTACAGTAGTACTGACATATCCCTGTCGGGCAGCGGCAGCGGCAGCGGGCGCGGGGCGGCGTCCGTGCGGTCGCTGGGGTCGAGGTCGGCGCGCTC
>DWLR01002305.1:0-15780 GCA_018246295.1 Papilio alexanor hazarajatica | reverse complement strand
TATATATATATATATATATATATATCGTTTTAATCGGATATGGTCTTACGTCGTAAATTCATCACCTGCTCACAACAAATAAGGTTAAATTGGCTAAAGCCCATCTGCCCTTGCGTTCGATATAAGGAGGCAATTTATAGGACGTTTTTATAGTTTCACATGGGCGTTACTTGTTTTAATTCCGCTTACGAACGTTCGAACATTTTCCATCGGCAATGCCTAGAGCCCTTATTCCGCCGCCGGCCTAATGTCGCGAGGCGACGAAATTTATCGCGTCGCTTGTAATCCCCCCCCCGCTCCCCGCCCAACACGTCACCCGCGTAACTCCATCACCCGTCACCCGACACACTTATAACGTTTTCTAATGAAATTGTCCACAAACTGCCGCTCGGCGCGACCCTCGGGCCGTCGACGCCGCCGGATGAACCGAAAAAAGTACAGCTCGCCTTACTAATGGCTTCATTTATCACAGTCACTAACAGTGATACACCGCAACGACGTTTTATATTTAATTTGACCCTCTACGGAATAAATTTCTGCCCTATCGAGCCTATAATAATAAAAGACTAGCAGTAACGCTCTTGAGTTATATCAACGGGTCGATGCTCGGACGGCGGGCTTTTCGGATTAATTTGTTGGTGACTAAGTGATAAGTTAGCGCTATGCTCCCGTGGATCGAGACTTACGACTTCTCCATCCGACCGACACAGGGGGCATAGGGGACGACTTTTTAGTACTTTTGTGTTTAGTTGCTCGGATATCCTTTGCGGTGTGTTGAGGTCGGAAATTACTAAATTATTTAATTTCAAAGAGAAAGTTAAGTAGAATTTATTTCATTGAATGATAAGTTATGTTGTTATACTATAAGAAATGAAACAAGACGAAGAATGTATGTAACGATACGTATTTTGTTATTGTACACAGCCGAAAAATAGTTAACTCGTTAGAAATTCATACAAAAAGGAAAAGTAATGCAAGGAGCAAATAAACAAAAACAATTCAATTGCGCTATTATGTTTTGGTTATATTATGTTTAATAAATATTATTTCCACAACCGATGGTTGACATATGACAAGAGTTGCTACTTTTTACATACTTTATATGAAGATTATAATGCTATATTACGGTAATATTTACGTACTCGTAGGTGCCTTCTCGATAGTAGTTGCCTTCTCTGGATGCCAGAAGGGTTAAAAGAAATTAATTACTGAAATTTGACATTTCAATCCTAATTAATTTTTTCTTGGCTTCAAAGACGTAAGTACGTATGTAAGTCGTAGCGTAACGTAGAACAGCTTGCGCAGACGATAATTTCCGAATATTAGTAATAACATGAAACTTAACAGTCGTAACCAACGCGGTTAGTTCGTCGAGTTCCTATATCTCGGTTTATATACCACCACCTCTAGGCGCAGCCAGCCCCTACTTACGTTCGACTACGTCGCGCCAGATTAAAGTAACAGCGAACCGCGTAATTTGGCAACTGAGCTGTGATTAGATAGTGCTTCAGGCTCGTTAGCGTAATGAGAATGGCTTTGTTAACCTTCACTCGTGATAGCGACAGTAATATATAAAAATATTATTTTATCTAAGATCAACAATCACGTCTGTCATTCATTGATATAGGCAAAGGTCTTACAACAATATATATGTATGCATATAGAAAATATATAAGAAAGTGTTGTAATAACTAATGGTTAATTTAAAAAAAAATAAGCCTTACTTTTATAAGTCAGTCGAACTATTTAGCCTCCAGAAGGTCACAATGGAACGGGTATACTTACATACATACACGCTAAAAACATTATCCTCCTGTCATTTGAGCAAAAAAGGTCCCACTTGAGAAAAATACAGCTTGTGTAAAAAGCCTACTTATGCGGTAACAGTTTTTAAAAGTAAAATAAGTAACATTGAATTCGCTTTTTTTACTCTGTAAAGTTTACACAATAACTTAACCGTAGGCAGACATTTGCCAAGACACATACAGTTTTAGCTAGAAGTTGTTTCCGCGGCTTGGCGAGGTTGCCTCAGTATTTCGGAAGTAATGTAAATCGTCGCGGGCCAAGGCGAACTTCCCAAGATACCTCGCCAAAGGACAAGACGTTAATATATGCGCATTCTACGTATTGTTGCTTAATGCACCGAGTTTGTCGGCCGCACCTATTTACTGCCTTGCCCTGCAACTTGCTTATTCGTGAATATCTGTGCTAAGCTCTGTTTGTGTTTCACGGTGACGTTTTTTTTAGACGTATTAATTGTCTATTCTGTTTATTTCTATTTCACTAGTTCCTCCTGCCAGGCGACGTACAAATATACGTAAAAATTTAGTTGTAAAAAATAATTTTTGTAACTTTTAGGTCCTTTACTTTTAAAAACGTATGAAAAATAAATAATTTTTTACTCTTTCCACTATTAATACATATTTAAATAGTAACGAAACAAGATCGTAGCAATACAATAAATCATGAAATATTTAATGTGTTCACAAGACCAATAAGGGTGAAAACAAAACATAATTTGAGTCCACAAAATGATGTGAAACATCTAAAATTCATCCTTTTTTCTCGTGGTTCATGATGTGAAATAAACCTGAATGACTTTCAACAGCACTGGAAAGTTAACAATCTTTTTAGTTCTGTTCTAACATCAACTTCAGGTCATTTTTTATTATATCACCCGGTCAATACATGTACTATTTTTTCAGTAAAACATTCATTTTTAAAACATACATTGTTGGTTTTGTTTAAAGTGAAATATAAAATTTATACTGGTGGTAGTCACTACAGATCAATATTTTTTATTACGTACCTATTAGATGATCAGGAAAATAAGATGCGATTAACAATCAGAAAATGCAAAAAAATGTACTTATCGAAGGTACCTTATTGCTTTTATATCAAATTATTTTACCTTAAGGAGCTCGAAAACGAGTAAACTGTTAACAAATTTCAATTAAGTTAAAATCGTTTTATTAGCCGATAACCTTCTTGCCTGTCAAATTTAGATTATAACATGTTCTGTACAAGGCGGACAATGCTTGCTGTCCTATTTTTTTTTTTTTAATTTTGTAGTTATATGTACCAATTTTTAGTTAACATTTTGTAAGCAACAGTAAGTTTTCCTTAAAACGTAGGAATGTCTGCCGGTGTAAAGAACAATAACACACCGATTCCTTTTGTATCTACACCTTTGTCTCGGTTCTATTAAAATACAAGCGCGGTTCCGGAGCCAGGCTTCCACTGTTGCTCCTTCTTAGGCGCTATTCTCTTAGTTAATTTAAATTAATTTATTACTCGAACAAACTTTGTAATGTATTATTACCCTGTGGTGGGTTTTAATAAGATATTTAGTTCTAAATAACATAAACACACGTACGCACTAGGCTATTTTAATGTGGACACAAACAAATAATAATTATTATTTAGTAGTTCATGTAGAAAAGTATATTACTATATGTAGAAAAAGAGTATTCTTTTTTTATTCTAGGACATTATTCACACACGGCCATCTGATCTCAAACTAAGCAGAGCTTGTACTATGGAAATTAGATAACTGGTATACTACATATATTAATACTTTTTCCTTTTATAAATACACACATATATAGATAACCCAGCACACCCAGATACAACATGTACAACCCAGACAAACAGGCATTTTCATGCAAAAAATGTTTGTCTTGGGTGGGAATCGAACCCACGACCTGCGCCGGGAGAGGTTAGTATCTTACCACTGCGCCAACTGATCAGTCAACAAAACAATAGCTGTAATAAAACGGATAGATATCATAGACATACATGGGAGTTACATAGTAAAGAATTGTTAATCAATTTTTCAACCGAACTTTAGCCATAAAAGACTGGCTGTAGAATTGTATCTCTAATATCTGGTGTGGAAAAGTTATGATGTTGTCTACACCCATGCGAAAAGAAAGCAACAAATATTTTGTTAACTCAGAATCGAACTTAATATTGACCGTTTCACGCTTAAAACACACCACCGTAATCATTAAATAAGAAGAAACGAAATCATTAAATCTGTTTTCTTTAGACGACCTTTCGAGTTTTCTTGCCCCGTTTTCCTCAACAAATATATATATCTGCGGGATTTATGTTTCGCGAGCCGCTGCATCGCCAGCAGTTGACTGAGGATAGTATTTGTATTTCATTATCAACAATAGCTTTGTTGAAAAGATGACGCTCAGTGTAAACTCGAGTTACAGCCTCCGACACAAACCGCACATCGTCGGCGCTCGAGCGAAGATATTTCGCAGTCGTATTTACTCAGGCGTACCTAAATTGTTTGCTTACATGTTTGACGCGCCGCACGCAACGCTCATTATGGCGTATGGGCTTTGTTCAGGCTTAGAAAACATATTGTTACACTCGATAGAACAGGATGCCGTTTATATATTTCATTTATATTTTACAAAGTCCCGAGACGTTCATTTAATGGTTTCGATTCACTGAGGATCTCACTTTGAACACTTTTAACGACACGTATATTTCTAAAGCTCCTTTCATAAATAAAACTCCAAAGCTACGCTCAACAAGTGACAAAAATAAAAATGTAAATACACAAGCGAGCAAGTACAACTATTTAGAGAACCGTAAGAGTTTAACGATACGAGCATTAGACATAACACTTAGCACCACTAAACATTCATTATGTTTCTTCCCGCATCGGGGCAGGTTGGCACACTTAATTGTTCATACAACAAGCCAGCCGGGAATTGGCTCTAAATGTTACGTTGTCCGGGACGTGGTTATACCGCAAACGCGCTACGCGGTAATAGTAAGAGACGGTACACGTTTCAAGCTAAAATAAACCTCATAGCCTTGATCCTTAAGATCAGTTTTCAATCCGAAGCTTAGAGGTCGTCGAAAACGAGTAGGCCAGTGATGGAAAGCGCAATAGGCGTCCATTTACACCTGCGATTTTTCTTCATCTTACCCTAAACTGGCGCGCCGTTTTGCCTAAAGTAATTATGCTACATAATGTATCAGTCTTTTGGGAACAAACACGGGTTGGAAACCGTTAATCACTTTACATTTGGGTTCGCAAATAATTTCTGTCTAATGTTCTGTCAATTTAATTCTCATGTTTAAATATTTTATTTAATTTTTAATCTTAACACTATAAGTGCAAATGAATGCACGTGTCTTTAAATGCATCGACACTGCGAGGAACATAACTACAAAAAATTATTACGCAATTGTCAATATATCCTAATCTTCTTAATTCTAATTCCTAATTTCCTATTTCAGATTGCTTCTCTCCGAAAAGTGCGAATTCGTTTTTCAGCGACTTGTCGATGGATCTACCACTAAATTGAAGTGGTGACAGCTTTGTAGTACCCTTCCCTTGCGACAAGTAAACTCCGCCTCCTTTTTACAAATAACCAATTATGGTGTTATCGGTGTTTTGATAAAATAAAGTAAAATCTGTGACGAACATGCACTGTACCCTTGACTATTGTTAGTACCACTGTCAATGTTTTCCGCTCGGAAAGTTGTACAATCTCTGCCATTCAGACGAAATAATTATTTGCGAATACTCTATTGCTACTACATTGACCGACCTTTTTTCGTTTAAACACATTTAAAAGTGGCATCCTATTGGTTATTGTTTCTCTGTCAACGTCTCCGTGTGTACGAAACGTTCAAACAATTGTCTCTTTTAAAGTGGAATACCGCCAAGGAACTCTATTGTACATGCATTCATACAAAGAATCATGGGTCAGTTAAGACGATGTCTTTGAAATCATTTCCTTTTCCGGCTATTCGTTATATGCCTTAATGGATTATATAGAATGTAGTAGGTATCGACAAAACAAAAGGCCGACCGCCCCTGAAAATCTCTAACCACATAGTTTGTGGGCTGAAACTAAATTTATTGCGTTTGACCTTAGTAATTCTTGACCGAGCTTTTCTAAACTAAATGTGTATAGGTAGTTTCGGCTTTGAAAGGTACGAATCCCGTTAGTTCACTGTGGTTACGTAACTAAATATTTTATAAGTTACAAAATAGTTCAAGTCGAACATATTTGAGTTGGGAAAGGCTCAGCTAACTTAGATTTATGCTATTGCGATTCATTTGATGGCGAAGTTGACCAACTTGTGTTTATAAATTTTGTTGAACGATTGGGTTGACTTATCTGTATACTTAATGTTAAAACAAACAATTTTTCTCATATGTATACAACATATGATCTGTCCCTGGCAGTATTTTCAAACCAATGTGACTTAGGTGCCTTTAACACGAGAGTGTACTTTTTCCTTAAAGGCCGGCAACGCATCTACAGTTCCTCTGGTGTGGCGGATGTCCCATGGACAAGGGCGTTGGTTCACTTAATTTTAAGCGACCCGCTGCTCGTTTGTGTGTCTTCGCTCGTTGTTGTGCCCCTTATTCTATAAAAAAGAATAAAAGTGTATCTCTACTCTAAAAGTAATAATAAAATAAGACACAAAATAAATCTATTCTTATAAATATTCTGGAGAGCATTGACCATTAAACATCAAGTAACTCACTGTTGATTTGACCATTCGCAATATATTGTAACCAAAAAAAATATAGGAGCAATATTTTATTCTTAGTTAGCTATAGCTTGTCTATTTACATGACTAACGAAATGACAGTCTCAATATTGGGCGTAAATTCTGTACAAAGTTTAGCGGTATATTATGTTCAGTAGTCCCACACTAGTTCGTTCCTGCAATCCGCCTCGGCTTCGCTCGTATAGATAGATAGACAAACTAAAACAAGTATATTATAGCCTATGTTACACGCTCGTGATTTTTTTTTTTGTCTTAAATTGAACGAATTGCCTCAATTAGTGTAATTAATCTGTAGGATGCCTATCACATTAAAACTTATTTCTGCATCGATCGCCACGATTACCCGCTCACAGCTCGGGTGCTTTGCAGCGTATTCAAATGCGTTCCACTTTAAACGTGTTCATTTTACGCCCTTTGAAGCTACATATTTGATGGGCTGTTTAGAAACGTTTGATTTCGTCTCTTTCGCTGTAATGCAAGTTTAGAATCGTCGTGCTCACGTCTCGCTCTTTTTATTCGAAAACAAAATGAAGAGACGTACAGGGAAAAGTTTTTAATTCACCTAATGCACACCGACTCGCCCTGTCCTTTTCTTCTTAAAGTGCACTCTTCTATGTCGTCGTGACGTTGCGTACAAGCAACTTTCAGAAACATTGACTGTAGTGTTGTGTTCATATTTTTTTCTTCGCCTTGAAGGCATTTCATTTTTCTTGTGAATAATTTTAGTCACGTTCTTTTGAACAACGTTTGCATCATTCAGAACAGTCTTTTATTTTCTCTTAGTCGAGCAAAAAAATGATACGATATGATGAGCCCGAGAAAAAGTTATACACTTTCAAATATATCGTTAAATAAATTACAAAGAATAAATCATTACAGTAACTTTTTGCGCAGCAGTTAATCAAACTACTTAACGAATGCTTTGATTTTCATCTTTCTATCGAAGAAACGAGCAAGTTAATGAAAAGTCAAGAAAACTTAAGTGAATACAACATTAGTATGCGGGAATAAAGTTAATGCTTAATGTAACTTGCTGAGTTTTGTCTTTTACTTGTCTTTTCCGCAATACTATTAAACGAATAAAAACTCTAAAGAATTGGACTATAGCATTGATTCCATACCCTGCCTGAAACATAAATGATATATTAAAAGTTGTAGAGCCCGAAACAACATTATCTGTTGCCGAATGGCACGCTAGACCAGCGAATTACTACGACGTATTACGAATCTACGTATGATCGATTTTGAATAAATGTATGTAAGCGTTTATATTATTCCATAAGTTGTTTATGGAATAATATAACAAATTGATTATTTTTATGTGTTACACCTATTTATGTTTAAAGTTCCTACATACGTATGTTTTTAATCTTAATAGAAGACAAAATGCGTTAATTTAATTTTACTAACAGGAACAAACTGTCGAACCAAAATTGGAATCCATGTAAAGGTCGGAAATTCATAGGAGACAATACAATGTGCAGTAAGCGTGGACCGCAACACTAACGAATGCAATATCACCTAACTACGTTCAACAGAAGCACTCCTTCTGCCTTAAACTAGAATCCATTTCAAGATAGATACTCCACAAACGTACCTTTTCTCAAACGCCACTCTGTGCCAAAAGGTTAAGTTTTATCATTTGAAGTAATTGAAGGTAAAATGTGTCTAGGCTTCGCTATGTTGAATCTGACTTGGTGCCTTTTATGTTATTTATTTGAATCATTAAATTGAGTGCTAGGTTATGTAGCACTCAATATTATAACATTAATCTGCCTTGAATCTCTTTTTAGTAATAAATCATTCGCAAAATGTAGCCATTGTGAAAATTCAATGAATGTGAATAATAAAATTAACACTGGTTAGAAAGTTAGACGTCACAAAAATGAATATACTTCAAGATGTCGATAGCTTAGTCCTTTGTTTCCGTGTTCCGAGGCAGTTAACGCATCGTGTTCTCAAAAATATTGACAGATATGATCATTTCTCTATTGGAACTCGGCCAACGAACATCTAGATTTTCGATGCGATTCGTGAGTGCGATACTACTTTAGCTTCCGTTCGGAATAGATATACCGTTTTAAAGTGTTGCGTTCTCGTATTAGACGTGCGTTTCGAAATATTTATACCGCAGCGCACTTTTGAAGCATTCTAGATATGCAATATTTCCTTTCCGGTTACATATTTTTCGGGTTTTATTCAGAGAAAAGTTTATTTAGTTGAAATTTTGATAAATCGAAAATTAATGGAGCGATAGGCTAGTGGCGAATTATGACACAGGTATACCGGATAGATGGATGTATAGAGTAAAACCACTCACGCAGTATGATACCTTTTATTTATTTTAATCAAATGTGCCAGTTGTTGTTTTGATGCGGCGGAGTTTGCTGTAGCGGCAGTTTTGTGTACTCTATATTCGCCCACGAATTCCGGTGTATGAAGCCACGGCTAGATGAATGTTTTAACATTTTACATATCCGACGAATGAATTCGTTCTCGCAGCATTTTTTTTTCTCGTTTTATTTAGTCATTTGATACATTTTTTTACAGAACAGCCGTGAGCGCTTTTCTATATTTTTCTTATTACTTTTTAAGTAATATAAAATTAAACAATAAGTTTTAACACGAGCGTTGTAAGGACGGATTTTGTGATGCTATTTATGTAATTTGAATTTTTGTATTGTTTTAGGTAAGCATTTCGTAGAGTTAATTTGCTGCAGTGGCGAAAAATACAGTATCGAAACTTTGTAAATCTCATCGTTATATTTCTTTTATCTAATGGATTCCACGCCCGTTATAACGGGAGAGCTTGTTCTGCGCCGCGTTGTGGTCGGGTTGTGCCGACAGAAGCAATCAATGGTTATGAGCCGAGAGGCGCTTCTTCACCCGGGGGGTGGCGAGAGGACAGTAATCATTTAAAAACGCGCGCATTCAGTGTAAAACGCATATCTGCGATTGCCGCTTACATTCTACAATCAGATCTCCACCGCTCTCTCATATCGACTTTTTACACTTCGTTTATTGCGCTAGGCTTGGAAAGAGTTACCGAACTCGGTAGAAATAAAAACTATTTTATTGATTAGTTAATCAACGCCTATACATGGCTACCCGATTTATGACTTTTTCTGTTATCCTGAAACCATACTTATTGTACAAGTCAAGTCAAAACTTGCGTCATTATTAAACATAAAATAGATATTTATTAAAAAAAAAATATATTCAGTCATTGACATAATTTTCACATACCATCTAAATCATTACAATTGCAAGAGCTTATCGTATATAGTAAACTCAATGGACTACGATGTATAAAACTTACTCAGAGTAAACATAAATACTCGCAATTAATACAACTAATCTGTTCTAGCTATACTAGCCAAAGATTCTATCCATATGTCAGTTTTTTAGAGATCTTATGATCACTATTGCTACGACATCATGGTCACTATTGCTACGACTGTCCCTGGACAGTCAAAGCAATAGTGTTGAAAAATATATTTTTAAATGTAATGCAAGAAAAGAAGATTTCTGCGCTTCATTCACGATTATTGATGTTCTTTGAACAATTTCGTAGGCAAGTGGGGCTATGCGGTGCAAATATCGATTTACATGCCACTGTATAATTCAGAGGTTGAATAATGTATTACCTTTCATTAGCACATTGGCCAGTCCCGAAGCGTATTTGCACATAAATTCGCTAACCCACACCCCGAAGGAAACCTCACGTGTGAACGATTATCCTTTGACGCGATCCCCGCTCCGTTCGTCTTTTGTCCGCATTTTCTACATCCCGAATTATATAGAGTTAATTAAAAAACGAGGTCTGACCTTTGATCGTAAAACTCATCTCACTATTGTAAAATATATGAAAAATAATGAAACATTTTCGGAAAAACTTTTCTTCTATATGTAACATATATTACTTTTTGGTGGATATGATTGATTTGTTGAGATAAAATTTTAACAACAAAAAAATTAGTTTCTTATTAAACATGTGTAATATACATACATATGTTTTAATATAAAATTATATTTTGTTCGTGCATAAATTTCATTATTATTTAAAAAAATCTACTAATTATTTATTCTTATATATAATTAATACTTTTATAATTAATTGACTAAACGTTTTAATACATAAAAGTTGTACTATTCATCTAAAATAATCCTTGGTTGGTCGTTATCATGGGAAAATATATGGCGTTTGTAGCTGCGTTGTTACACAGATAGTCCGAGAAACTTTAGCAATCTACATAACTTAATCCAATACATTGATACTAGCACAATACGAACGCCGAATTAGTTATACGCACCGCGGAACTTGGCATTGCCAACCCAGTTCCACCGTGAGAGAAGTATCCACCTACACTAATTAGGCCCAATAATTGTAAGCTTACCCCAGTCGCTCGTTATTACCTTGGGATCAGATCACCTATATCATTTTAACGACCGTTTACGTACATTTTATGATTACTAAGATTTAAATAAAATAACAGGGACTTTGTATGTTTAAATATTAATTCTGTACTTAAATTGGCAAAGCAGGATCCCAGAATGATAGGTTACTGCGGCTATTTAGCTATATAGTTTACTTTGATGATGTAGTTGGAACAGCTACGATACTGCTACGAATTGTGTATATCATAGGTTCTACAAATTAATTTATTTTTATAAAGACTATGTATTTTAGTCTCGGTATTCAAAATAAATACTGCTAATAATAGCTATTAGCCAGTGAGTAAAAATCTGCAAGATTACAGTTTCTCTGGATTTTATAGCTGAATACTGTTGTTGTTTTTTCAACAAAATGTAACTGCATGCAACTGCAAATGCAACTGCGAAAACAACTGTTTTGAATTGGTATTACTTAAATGTCATAAGAAAATAAAACAAAACAATTGCAATTCTCACAGATTTTCGCATCTCCGTCGACTGTTCCGTTCAGTCTCTTGGTCTTTAATAATATAAATCATAAAGTCTAAAGCTATAATTTTAATGATGAACAAATTATATCTCTGAACGATCACATCACATCACAGTCGTTTTAGTTTTAATTAAGCGACATTCGATCGTTAAGCCGACGCGTGCAGTTAAATCGAACGTTGCAGCGTGCGCGCCGCTTAATAAGCCCCCGTGAATTTAACTCTGAACGCCGACCATAAATGAGAATCGCCAATAAATCGGGCATTATGATAAACATTAACGTTATTGTTGTCCATTAAACAGGCTCGCAGTGTACGCCCTGCCTCAGGTGCGCCCGCAACAATGCGATAGGAATTTCAACAACTTCAATTATTGAGTGCCTCCCGAGTCGAACCCTTTAGCTCCTCAAGGGGCCGGACTGTCCGTTTGGCCGAACGATAATGCCACATGGAATGCCGAAACGAGATTAAATAAACCATTACATCCGATACCATTCCTTATATTTTTGATTGCCTTTAAACAATTTTATTTTAAAATAATTGCGGACGGTATAGATATATATCATGCAGAAGTTTTATTTTAGGAATTAAGAAATAAAAATCGATGTCAATCAAACTTTCCACAGTTTCAAGTTATCCATGGATAACTTGAATTCATTATTTCATATATCAGGAATGATATTAGATACAACATGTTTTTCTTTACATAATGAAATTCGTAAACAGGTCAAGATATTTTGATACATATCTCGCCGTGAGGAGTTTTAAAATTATAACTTTTAGCTATTCTTTACTCGATTGCTAGTGACACGGTAGCGCTTAATCCAATTTAGAGTTTGCATAATTCGCTGCGAAGATCGCCTACAGTAGATCGTAATGTACGTTGAACTAATACAGGCTTAATGTCATTGAATAGAAAACGTTAATCGTTGCTTCTACCCATTTCAGTATACTAAGAAGTTTTTTTAAACTGTATGGCAAAAGAGAACACACTTTTATATGTGTTTACTACATTTTAATTGTAACAGTAATGCAATACAATTGGAATGGGTGAAGTATGCTGACATAAATGATCATGAATAGAAATATAAGAAAAAGTACCCACACTAAGTTTATAACTGATTACATATTAAATGATGTATCAAAATGTATTTAAAGGAATTGTAAGATAATAAGAGAATTATAAGTATAGTACCGATTTAGATCATTTTGTCACAAATCTCAATTTTTAGCGCAATCTTTTATAGTACAATCGAGAAAACAATACAGGCACCTTTCTTAGAGGACAAAGAGGAAATAACAAAAGAATAGAGCAGATGAATCGGTGCACATTACCGCCCCTAGGGTTGGGACACACACGACTGCCTTTTAAAACTCAAAATCGGCGACTTAATGAAGAAAAAAACTTGAAATACAATTCAATTGAAATCATACGTAGACATTTCAAAAGAATGTAATATTGCTTTGACGTAGCACTTTTTCATTCTTGTTAGTCGTGCACCGGAGTGAGTTGTAAAATGTCAGTAACATTCGGGGTTCATGATTGTTCAAAATTTCACACGTTGGGCAACAGTACAACACTAAAGAGGGGAGTTAGCCGCTAGTATTTTACTTACTCTGTTTTTTGTTTTATGATTGACAGCACACGAGCTGTGTTCGGTCGCGCGTTCCGTGCCCAGTGGCCCGTGATCCACTGCTAAGAGACCTACCTATCCACTGAGCGGTTTGCCCACACTGTCGTATGCTGCATTCTATGTAGTATTGATATAAACGTGTCCATTTGTACCTGTCCTTTGAAACTCACAGTATTAAAATTAACAATGCTTCCATAGCGAAAATAAAGTACTTTGACGGATACTTACATCCCTTCTATTTAATTACGAGAATGAAAGGGACTATCTCACTCGTATCTAAAAAGATAAAAAGCACACGTTCGTCCAGTTCAAACATTCATCTACAAATATAAAATTCAGTTTTTAAATGAGCTCGAAAAATCTTCTACCTTATTTTTCGCTTTCATTTTGCATGAACCGAGTAGAATCCTAATTATCTTTTCCAGTTAAACTTAAGTGAATTATTCCAGCTGCCCACTGTAGCATACAAACAAAACGGAGCTGAGTTCGCAACCTCAGTCGAAAATGCTAAAACATTAAAGGGGATTCCCGGCGCACGTATAATATCCGCTAAGCAGTGTACATACGTGGCGCATAAGCCAGCTATCTTGACGATGTTAACAGAGCCGCGCTTTAGCCGGCTCAACTTTTAATAACGCCCGCAAAATCGTCTAATTAATCTGATTACGTACGGACCCGCAGGCCGTCGCAACTCTCGCCACTAATGCTTACTTCAGACTACTAAACAATTATTTCTATCTTGTACTAGTACGTATTATCTGAGGAATAAAGACTCTTTAGCTTTGTTTTAGAATTTCTATTAAAATGAACGATGACATTAAATTATTTTTATCTAGTAAATATTTCCAATAATATCAAATACACACGTATTAGAGAAGTAAAAAAACTATAAAAGACGCCTATCAGCTTTCTCTTTATAAATATGTGCGTCCCATATAAGTGTAATTACGTAGGCTCAAGATCCTACAGCTGGCTTCACGCACACGACGAATAAGCCCTGAGACTAATGGAGATCTTATCTTCACTTCGAGATGGAGTAAGGTGGTCGGTTCTAACGGTATAAAGACGATATATATACAAGGACTTATCTTGCCCATATAGAGGCCCAGTCCAGATCATAAATAAAACCGGCTTTGATTTCTAACCCTGCTTTTATATATTTCTTAGGTCGGCTGTTGTAAAGTCCCTTTTAATAGCATCTTGTGTAATCTTAATTCGTATAAAGAAAATATTTTCCTAAACCTAACAGCTAATCTCTAAAATATTTTTTTTATTTACACACATAAATAGTCGTTAAATTATGTCGTAATTATAGACTCTTCGTGACTTATGGACTCATAATGCTTAAGAATGAGGCATTAATATGTTTAATTTTAAAACGTACTACTATCTAAATTGCCGCGCTTCCGTTTAATAATCCGTGGTACAAAGAAGTCGTTTTCAAAATTATGTTATTACTTCGCCTTTGAATCTTGTAATAATTATCTCTGTTCTGCTTTAACAAGCACTTAATTTTAGAAGGAAATTAAGCCTTTCTCATTGCTAAACTGTTCTAGAATTAAGAGGCAGCTTTCTAATTATGAACGAACAATTGTTATTGAATTTAGCATTTTGTATTAAATTTGTACAGTTATTTCAGTGTACAATTTTATTATATGTAGTTCAAGGCCCGAAAAAGGATTTATAAATTAAACGCAGACAGTATGAAGTGGGTGTCTTGATATCTATTCATTAAAGTTAATGGAAATATAAGTGATAAAATTATTCATAAGTTTTGGATACAGGTGAATGCTTATTGACAGTCGATCGTAACAACCAGAATTCAGAAGGATGTGATGCGAGGCGCGAGCCAGATAGGCAGCTAGAGTGACGCGAATGCGACATTTCAATTTGAGTATATATTATTCATGGTAATGCGTTAAAAGCGCCAGCGTACAAGTTGTTAGACGGAAGCGGGAGGCGAGTAATCTCTACATACGTGTGGATCCCAAATACGTTTTACGTACGTATATTTCCTATGTTGCACCTTAAAAATTTCGTTTCGCGCCATTGCCGGTTTCTTCGTATGTAAAGAGACGGTACGAAAATCGTAAATAATTCTCACTATTTCAATGTTTAAATTTAAACAAAATTTGGCCAATTATCTATTGTAATTCGACTGCACGTTTCGAGCGAATTTCGAATAGTTTATTCATCACAAAACAAGATTCATCTATTGAATACCACGCATAAATCTTGCATTGCAGTTTCAGACTGGATTCGATAGCGTCGCAGCATTTATGGGCGTAAATATTCAAATAATACCTATGCACACATTCCAGAGCGGATTCCAAAAGTGAAATCTATGCATCTGTTTTGGCTTAGGACTTGATTTATTGTTTTCAACGCGAGCTATCTCTATTTTAATGTAATAAGTTACAATTACTAGATGTAATTTTGAAATTAACTACTTTTTCTATGTAATAATGAAATACTTTTACATATGATTACTTCAATTCGTATAAATTAACAATATAAAGTAAATTAGGCCCAATTTTATAAATCACATTTGATATACGTGAGTAGTAAAGTAAAATTCCCTTATTTTTTAATTATTAAAATATATAATTAATTAAACTTGTAACATTTGCCCTTAATATTTATTTGTTTACTATATATATATATAT
>DWLR01002304.1:0-15780 GCA_018246295.1 Papilio alexanor hazarajatica | reverse complement strand
CTGACTATTGTTATCACCGCTGTCTTCGTTTTCCGCTCGGGAAGTGTTACGATCTCTGCCATTCAGACGAAATCATTATTTGCGGATACTCTATTATGACAACATTGACCGACCTTTTTTCGTGCTAACACAGTTAAAAGTAACATCCTATTGGTTATTATTTCTCCGTCAACATCTCAAGGCGTACGAAACGTTCAAACAATTAAAATGTCTTTTAAAGTGGAATACCGCCAAGGAACTTGACTGTACATCTCCTTGCCATCTTTCCTCTTCTATTCTTGTCTATTCCCCTCTTTTTATTCATAAAGTTTGGCAACACATCTGGTATAATTACTTTGAGTGTTTTGGATGCTGGTGGGACTCAACATCATGTGGGGTTGCTTCTTTGTTTACCATAATATAACATAATAACTCTGATTTAAATGTGAAATGGAAAGGCCATCAGTTTAAATCAGCACATTGTTAGGGATATCGATTTTATTGTTTCTAGCATACGCCTAATGAAATACTCGTTAACGCAGGTGTGTCAATACATTAACATTGTAAAATGTTATGACATTAATGATTTATTGCATGGTTAGGTTATATTTTTTTTAAGTTTTCGCAAATGCCTGTTAATACATTTAAAGTGCCATCTTCTTATAAATTCATCCGTTCATCCATCACAGCCTATGATCGTCCTGGACAATGGCCTCCTCTATTGACCGCAACATTAGAGGGAAATGTGCCGTAATCGCAACGCTTAGCAGGCGGGTTTGCGATCGCAGAATGTTCCACCGTACTAAGAAAAGGACGCTGCTGCCCGTCCTACTATGGTCTTTACATCCGGACACAAGACAAACAGACATGTTCATGCACACAAATGTTTGTCCTGTGTGAGAATCGCACCCACGACTAGTGGCGTAAAAGGTAAGCATCTTAGCAATAGCGCCAACCGGTCCGTCTTATAAATACTAATTCCAATATCTTTTAGGGATATATTAGGAAATATCGGATACAATTGTACTCATAATAAATAGTATCGCACCACACCTACAGTAGTTCTAAGTATTGAAAAGCTACAAACATATACGAAAACACTCTTAACTAAAACCTAAATCAATTATCAATGTGGCATTCATTGTGATATTAGACGCTGCGGTTATAAGGTAAACAAGTTAGCAAGTTTATATGTTTTAAAATTACCACTTACTAGATATTGCCAAATGCTACATAAGCGTATCTTACCCTAATTCATTTATTAGCGTAGCTTACAATTTAGTAAAATAAGGACCTAATATTAGAAAAGGCACTGTCTCCTGAGATACAGGTTCTCACCCAGTTCATGAGATAGAGCCCATGAAATTGAAATCCATAATGATTTTGCACAATAAAGGTTATTTTTATTTATTTATTAATTATCCACTTGTAGTATCAGTAACCTAATGTTATGATAAAAGCATTCTGGCACGCATTAGTGCTTACTGATTTTCATAGCAGCATAGGAATGGCGTCTTAGAGCATAAAAACAATCATAACCTCCTAAGGATATGACTCATTTTCATGAACGAATGTTGCTTACAATAATATTTTACTAAAATAAGATTTGTTTATGTATCTAACACCAGACTACATTCATGACCAGTTTGCAAAATACTCATTAAGTGATTTATTCTAATTTATTTTGTATTCAGGTCCCTTTTTTTATTTCATATTCAATTTAAAAACCTTTATGCGTGGTAGAACATTTAACGGAGCCATTTGATACATTACGTTAATAAATACTCCTAATATTTTAATTCCGATAATTTATGCTAAATTGTATATAATTACGGTTGGACTCAATATTGGAAAATGTTTGGCAGTCAAAGACCAACAAAACCAACACGGCGCCAAACTTGGACCAAAGTACATTCACACGATCGATCCACAAGAGACGTTCTTTATCGGATTTCACAAACATTTGGATATCTAATCCGTGAGAAAGAAGATAGTATTCCACATACCGAGCGCAAAGTTTACAAGATTTTTTATCGTGTAAACTTATCATTGTAATCTAAATGACACATTTTTAATCCAATAAATATTTATGTTATTCAGGATTCTAACAGTAAAAGCAAGACACAAAAGATTACAAACTATGTAATATAAAGTTTACGACTCGCCTATCATTGGTCCTAAAAGGTGTAAAAGCAAACTTTTATTCATTTATACTAAGTTGTAAATTGAAGCCGCTATAACATAGACAGAACAGAGAAGTCCCTCAAATCCGTCGTATTTAATATTATCATAATACTTATATGATCAAATTCAACAATTCTTATTTAGACAATTTAACAATATTATTAATTAATCTTTATCATAAGCATGTTATGCTGCGTTTGACTTCTTTTTTGTCATTGATGTTTCAAAGTTCAATCCATTATGACGACAGTTTTACTCACTTTTTTTTTTACATGACAAAAACATAATCACCATATAGTCACATTCATAATCATACTTTTATGACGTTATACATAATACAGAAACAAATTGTTGCAAAGTGTTTTACCAAAAACTTGAATGCGAAAGCAAATTTAACGAAGTGTAAAATTGCATCATCTAATTTTTGGTTGTTATTTCATTTCTTGGTGAAGTGTTGCATGTACAAAACAGAAAAAGTAAATTGTCCGTTACTGGAGTAGCGATTACCATAGCTGAGTAACATTTTAATTAAACAAATCTTAAAAAAAATTAGTAACTGACCACGAAAATCAAGAAATATGAAAGTGATTTCTATCGTCAGTATCTGTTTATAATCTTCATGATTTGAATTATAATCAATCACATGACAAAAATGCCAAAACTATGCAACTATTTACAGCCAAAAAGTAAACTAAAATAAATAACAATAGCACTAACAGTTTAAAATCAACAATGAACGTGGAAGATATATTTGCATTGAGTAACCAGTCTACGCTCGAAGAACACTTGCTATTGAAAATTAAATGCAATCCCTAAATTCACATGATTTTTAAATGAGTAAACTTTGTAATACATACTATCACAATAAAAACTTTGCAACTATATTTTTTAATAATAAATGATTTAAGTTATATGAGATTTATTGCACTTTATTCAATGTAATTTTTTCTACGGTTGTCGATTGCTTAATAGTTTACTGACCTAATTATATGTTACATCTATTTATAATGTTTTCGATTGTTGAATAATTTTTTTGGTTGAACAAAAACAACCAAAAAAAATTAATTCAGTTCATAGATGTCGAAGTTCTGAGATAAAAAAACATACAAAATACGAGCAAATCGGGAACACCTACCTTTATTTGAAATTAGTTAATAATAGGGGAGGGGAATTCCGTTAGAGCTGCGAATCTGAACTTCGGGAATTAACAGAAAAAAAGTTTTTTTTATATCTAAGAAGGTTGCAAACGAGTTAGTCGTCACGTAAGTGACCGCTACCCATAGATAACAAGCATTTGCGAGTTGCAGATACGTTGCGTACCTTCAATATACAGAGGAGGGGATAGACATCAAATCCTAATTCCCTTCCCATCCTGCCCTTACTAGAACGATGTGAAAGGAAAGAGTACTAAATCAAGGCCTCCGACACCTCACTTATCAGACAAAATGGAGAATACTTCACGCCTGTCTTCTGTGAGGTCGTGGTATCTCACCGATCGAGCGGGCCGTTCGTGCAACAGATGTTCTTGTTGCGGAGTCTATCACTGTTGGCTAATAAAAAAAAAATTGTGCGTAATAGTAAATACATTTATTCTTTCTATTCTTTGTTTCTAAATCTCGTTTCTCCTAATGCTCATCGAAATAAGTCAAATTGAAGACATATGTTTTAATGGTCCAGTAACGTAGACAAATGTGACAATGCAATGTGCAAATGCGCAAAGAACTAAGAAGAAAATTAAACCTCCAAGAAACTAACAAAGTTGCTTTGCAGTGAGCACACGGTCCATCGGAAGCACACGGCACGGCACGAAATGAAAGTCCGCGCTGCGTCGTGTTGTGTTGATTACTCTTCGCTCTACATATTTCATTAAGAAACAACTGTATCAAATGGCCGTCTTACAATTGCAAAACGAAGTCATTTCTGTATGATATACATTAGATAAATAGCCGATGCTTTTACTTTTCATGCATTAATTTACCAAAACGCCTTTTTCCAATAAATAACATTTTGTTTATTGTAAACATTTTAAAATAATAACAATCGTAGATATATGCCGTTATCATCTTCAATTATTTCTTCGTAAGCACTTTTGTACAATCTGGTTGTAACTAATGAGAAAGTTGTAATTTACTGTTAAAATATTTTATCATATTTATTTGAAACTTACAAGAACTATTTAGCCAACTTAAACATTGATCACGTAAATAACACATAGAACACAACAATAAATGGAAATTTCATGTCTTTATAATATTTTTTTTTTTTTCATATATTGGCGCCATAAAACAGTTTCACTCTACATAGAACACGTGTTAACACGAAAAGTAATATGTATTTTAATTTAGTTCTGTACTTTGAAGCTAGATACTTCATCTTTACATTTATTATTTTTAAATTTTCTAACTTTTAAATACAGAAGACATGTTTTTTTCTTAGTGTATGATCTAATCATAGCAATGCAGTTGTAATAGCAGATGCTTCAAATATAAAATTGTCATTTGTCCTCATCTCTTGGAATAGACTATAACATAATATTACAGTTATTTAATTAGTTACTACAACTTTGATTAAAGGAATATTAGCAAAGTATAATATAAGAATTTCTAATCAAACCTTATTGCGTTTTAAGCAAACCTTAGCATTTTTAAATAAGGAATTGATAATTTACCGATATCAACTAATAATTAAACCTATTAAGTACCTTCGTCTTTTTTTATAACAACAAAAACACGAATCGCTCAAGGCATACGTTTTACGCAATTTTCATTGTAAATAATTTTAGTAGGTATGTGTTTGAAGAGAGCAAACCGTTTTTAGTTACATTGGTAAACACCTTGAACTACTTCCAACTTAACCTCCGTTTCAGATTATGGAATTGTGATTATTTATTTCGGTAGTGCTTTTGAACAAACGTTTCAAGTCAGCTCTAGATATCGTATTTGCACGATGCCTACTTAAATATTTTAAAGCATTAATTTCGTGATATTATTTGTGTTGATACAGCAATAAATCATGGCGGCGAGAGATCACACAGCATTGTATATTAGCATTACCAACTCATTTGTGAGTAAATTGCAAAGATTCTAATTAAAATGTATAATTTACATTTGTCACATAACACTGTCACGGCTTTCAGATCTATAGCCATAAAAAGAGTAAGAGTGATCATGACTTTTCAATCAGCTTATAGATCATAAAATATTGTCACAAAAAGACAAGGAATGCTTTTACTTTTATCATAAACCCAAGTAAGACGAATATGTAACGTGATTGAAAACATCATACCTACCTACATATTTTTCTGTTACTGAAAATATTTACCTATACTTAAAAAGAAAATAAGCCTAATAAATTTTTAGGCCACAAATTATACCATATGAACCATATGAATGATACTAATAAAGTACCTACTTTGTTATGTAATTTAGATAATAATGTTGTTCAAATTCACATTGTCATTGTTTTAAATTCTGTCAATGTAATTTTTTTATGAATAGGACTTGTTCATTCGGGCGTTTCATAATTGTCATGTTGTGACGATTATTTTTATGTTATTACACATGAATTCATTAAAGATACGCCTTGTTAGGAATTTCTAGATTGAGTTCGATTTCAATAACTCAAAATTCATGAAAATTTAATATTAATACACACACTGTAAATAACACTAAACAAACAATATAATTTAAGCATTGCACAATGTCACATACAAATGCGCAAGTTATTGAAAAATAAGGTAAAATTAGCATAAGTAATGAACACAAGCCCTGAGACTAGCAATAAAAAATCAAGACAGATATAAACTCACCTCTCGCCCAGCCGGTGAGCACGTTGCCGAGATAGGCCACTTTATAGACGGGGTCGGGCTCGCTGATCTTGACGCTGTGGGAACGGCGCAACAGGCGACCCAGCCCGCGCGATAGCCGCCCGATGGCGCGCGCCGTGAAGTCCTTGCCCACGCTCTCCGCAAGGCACACCTCCGCCGGCAGGCTCGACTTGCTCTGCGCGCTCTCCTTGTGCCCGATTAGCTTCGGAATCCCCAAAGGTATCGATTTCTTCCGCTCTGGTGTCAAAGTCTTCGCCTGGTTAACACTATACACGTTGCAATTTTTTTTAAAGCTCTGACTCGATTCTTTGGTATCATCGGCGTGCTCAGTCTTTTCCGATTCGGTTATGGTCGTTATCTTACCGTTTAGGTTTTCACTGAGAGAGTTATTGTTGAGGCTGTCGGTCTGGCCGTCGCTGAAGCGCCGTTCGGCGTTAGTTCGCCGCTTGGCTAGGGAAGGATTTCTCAAAAGAATGCTCGTTTCACTCGAGCTTCTGTTCTTGAGAATGTGTATCTTCTTAACGCGAGTAACCGCGCAGTCGACCTCATCGGCACTCACCGTTCTCTCAGTCTTCCCCTCCTCGTCCAGGAAGCGCACCCGCAGCCCGTTAGACTTGCCATCGTGCGGTCTCACCGGCTCCTGCAGCCTCTGCGGCTGCAACTTCGCGTTCGAATCCAAACAGTGGCGCTCGTTTTCACTGAGAGATCCGCGAGCCATTTTTGTATTGAAAAAAATCGGATGTCAATCACCAGTTACATACTGCCTGCAATCAACGCGCGCCGCACGAATCGTTCGCGGAGCTTTCGCGTCTACCCGCGCCGCGCAAGCAGCGACATTAAACCGGTCACTTCCCGGCTAAATATTAAAACACACACATAATACACACTTCGTCCACTATCGAATGACAACGGTTTGGAATGTAGCCTTCCCAGCACTGGAAGCACTCGATCGGAAGCTGCGTTGACTTTGAAATTCTCTGTTTCTTTGTGGTAGATGTGGATTATGAGACAAATGCGAGTTGCAGGTGTTTTGAGGTTACGACACTATCGAGAGTATGCAACTTGGAACAACCACGACACGTACGCTCCGGTCGGCGAGTGGCGGCGGAGTGGCGCTAGAGGCGCGGCGCGGGCGCAGCCCCCGCCCGAGCTGCCGATTTATAGTGGTCCAACGTAGGTCTCACCGGGCCCTGCGACTGCAATAAACGAAAACATTTCATTTAAGTCCATTCAACTATGATGTTTTGCGAGGAAGAAACATTCATTTGTTTAATCTCATTTATAAAAAAATACGTCAATATTTCAGATTGCTTAGAAAATGTTACCTTACTTTTGAAATGTACAATTTGTTAGCAGTTGCTGTAGTTATACACAAAACTGTATTTTCCATAAATCATTATTTCATGTATGGTATATGTATTTGCTGTTAGTGTATTTGGTATATAAAAATTCACAGTGCAGAATTTAATATTTTTGTATTTCAACATGTGACGTGTTTCTGTTTACAAGTTAATTTATTTTATTCTAACCATATTATAAGCTCGCATTAGCTGCGACGTCATGTTTCAATGAATTTAATTCTCCACGCTGATAAGACATTCTATATACTTAAACTTGCTATATAGCATACTGTAACATACTAATAAACATAAAGGTAGAGTAACATTGCAAATAACTTTTTGTGCTATATTGAATTATTTTTTCGAATGAACGAACAATGATCTAAAGGTTACGTTCGATTTTCAGTCAGATTGCTTTAAGTTTCTAATTTGAAACAAAACATGTCACATGTTAAAATATATTTATATATATACGGCGACCAGTTAAAAACTTGACGTACCTCAGTTTGTCCCGAGACACGAGAACTTATTAAACAAAACATTACTTATTGCCCTTAGACGTGAAATAAGGATCTTATTTTGTATTAAAATACTCGCGTCAGACGAACAAAATCAGTTTAGTTGTTACATCACCACGATAAAATGTAACGTATTGTTTCCGTTATTATTATCGTGTCTCACTTACACCTTACTGCAAAACCTATTGTCGTGTCTTCGCATACGTAACGTCAGGTGACATTGTAGTCAAGTCATGATTTTCCATATCGAACAGTATACTTTGTGATAGACAAACGTAGGAAAATATTGGTAAGAATGAGAAGATATATAATACTGAAGGTTGGTGTTTAAAGTAATCAGCAAATGGATTTAATACAGTGGAAAGTAGAATACACACATATATATCAATTGTCAAAATATATGCTTGGAGATTTGCTAAAAAAAAATGCACAACAACTATCTGTTTATAGCACTTGAGTTTCTTGCGTATGTTCAAACAAATTAGTCATAGTCTTTTTTTTAATTTTAGATTATCTAGGTGTGCGTTTTGTAAATACTTTTGTTCCACGTATTCTATCATAGAACGATCAGTCAGACATCGTGTTTGCGCATATATGTCAAGAATTGCGAATTATAATACAAAAGTACATAAAAACGCAAAACATTGTGATTCCTCACACACGATACATTAAACACAATATCATACATTCATCATATCATCGACAATCAATCTCCTCCCCCCACCCCACCCCTCTCTCTTTCATCAATTCCAATTAAACTTGTGCTAGGAGATGGTTAACGACAACAGTAGAAGGTACAGTCAGAACCGTGTACCAATTTTCATTAATTAGACATACGGCAAACAGATAGATAGATTATATGTAGTCTATTATGTAATCTTTTTCTCGGTGTATACCAATGTTCGTAAAGATCGGTCCAACTGTTCTAAAGTAAAATCGTAACGAACAGAAAGACAGACAAAAATTTTAGTAATGGTAGATTTGATGTCATTGAGGTATAAAATAAATATCAACACATAACTTTACAAAACAAAACTGAAATTACATACAGAGTCTGCTCCACAGACTTGTATATTAGTATAGATGTACATATGTCATCATTGTCTAACTAAATCCGCCTCGTCCATGTTACGTTGTTCTATTTTATTGTAATTTTTTGTTAAAAAAGCAAATTAAATGTGCACGCAGTAAAAATGTTATTACACAATGTTTATTTGGATTATTAGGTTGCGCACTTTACCTATTGCCGTAACATGCAACCTCAGCGAACTGCGTTCAAATTTATAAGAATAACCATTATTTTTACAATTGTGATTTAATTATCTTTTAACGTTTTTTTAACAAGAATAAAGCTGACTTCAAATTTATATACTTCTTCCCTTTCTTAGGTACAATAAACAGAAAAAAAAGCTTCTTTTTTTTTTTCTTTCTTTTCCCATTGTAAAGTTGACAAAAACTAATTTTGACACGTATTATCTCTTATCGAAATTAATATCCGCAGAATCTTATAAAAATCATTTGGGAACGTAAGAAAGGAACGAAGGCAAACATCTAGTTTTGTTTCTAAGTAATTTATAGGCACGCTAAGTCTCATTACAAATCCACTAAACCCAAGTAGGGGTTGTTGTAAGTTACCAGTATTTCAGTTTTCGGTATATTTTATGAACCCAAGGTTTCATGACATTGAAAATTAAATGGGATCCACTTGGAAATGTCCCCTTTCCAGAGGAAACATTTTTGAAATCGGTTAATAAATGTTATGCATGTATTTAAAACTATAATATATTTTTATAGTAATTTATATAAATAAAAGCAATAGACTGACTGTTGGTAGAATCACACATAAAAATAAGGTGTAGAATGGGAATCTAAAAACACTTCACTCTTCAAAGTCGGTCAAGCCTATGATAGCCAAAATGGTATGGACATATATACAAACATACATCCGAAAAACATAACTCTCCTGTCAGTGGGGCAATAATTGATCTTTTTTTATACGAGAAGGTGTCAAACATTCAAGTGGTCACCTAAGTGACCGCGACCAGTAAACTCATTCTTTCCTTCTAAGAAAAGGGTGCGAAGGGAAAGAGAATTAAAATTAGGCATAAGTTGAATACTTCTACTTCACGCCTGTCTTCTGTGTGGATGAGGTATTTCACAATTCGATTTAATACGTCCAACAGATATTGTTGATTTTGAATTGAACGGATTCTATCATTATCTACATGTGTTAGAAATAATAACCAAAATGTTTTACGTCCAGAGAGCCATAAATCTTGATTATTTGTCCACACGTTGTATATCATACGAGTGAGACGCGATTCACTCTTAACCGATTGGACATCCGCAGAGGGAGAGTCCGAACGATGTTATGCGCGTTCACTGCACAAAACATATTAGACCACTGTAGTCAAACCTGTACGGATAAATTTAACATTTATGCTCTATTATAATACGATTGATAGTTGTGTGACTGATTCTGAAATATGTTTCGACAACTCTGATGAGTTGCTTCCACAATGCCACGACACCTTGTGTTACTCGTGACTGCAATACTAAATACTCCGTCCACACGTACTACGTATGCATACACAAATAGTACGGCCGTTTATTCGACGATAGTATAATTATATACGAAAATGTGACAACATTATTTTATACCTCGAGTTGATTTTGCAACATAGTATAAAGAATAGCTATTTGTTGCGTCAATCAAAATAATACAATGATCGGATACGACACGTGATATATATCTATGATCCAAATAACTGTATTTCACTGGACATATGTTCACTGGACTATAAAGAGAATATAGCTAATTTTAACCTGATCTTTCACTATAAGAAAGCTTCATTATTTTAGCTGTGTGACCGGCACAACTTCGATAAATTTATAACGAGCATGTACTCGGTGAGGAGGTATTTGAGCCAAGACTTTTTTAAATAGCAGTATATTTTGAGTGAGTCTTCTATGCAGAAATAAATAAATACATTTTGTGGTATATACCTACCTACCTACCTCAGCCTATGATTGTCCGCTGCTGGACATAAGCCTCCCCCATTGATCGCATCATTGGGGGGGAAATGTGCCATAATCACCACGCTTGGCAAGCGGGTTGGCGATCGCAGTATGTTCCACCGTACTAAGAAAAGGACGCTACTGCCTGTCCTCCGGTGGTCTTTACATCCAGACTCAAACAGACATGTTCATGCACACAAATGTTTGTCTTGGGTGGGAATCGAATCCACGACTTGCGGCGCGAAAGGCAAGTGTCTTGCCACTGCGACAACCGGTCAGTTGTTCTAGTTTGTAGTATTATTACTCGCTATTATTTTTTATGATATTTTTTTTGTTATTATTTTCCAATACTGTAAATCCCAATATAGAAAAATAAAAGGACAACTTTAACTTATACGTGGTGCAAATCAACCTTACACGTTCTTATTTTAAATGTAGGTAAACAACCTTCTAATAAGCGGAACTGAGCGCCATAGCATAGTATTGAAGTCAATGGTAGTTCAGCTATAAAGTTTGAAGGTAAATCAACTAAGCTCACTCGAGACCTGCATTTGTAATTGACAAAGTAAATAGAATCAAGTTGTATATTTATTGAGACTTAATCGTAATCCTGATTTTGTCGATAAATATTCGTCACTTTAATTTATTTTGACAGAATCATCATTTCACTTTATAACGTCGTCACCATATCTCGCAGTGGGCGAATCGACGGCGAGTCCATTACCAAGTTATCATAACTAACTATAATGTGATACAGCTAACTCATAATTAGTATAATATGTATAAAAAAGAAAGTAGGCTTAGACAAACCATTTATATATGGAACTTAAGAGACCACGTCAAAATCAATAAGACACATCTTGATGACTCAAATTCAGGGGTGAAGGAAAAGGGTGTTTACATAGCATTTGATGTGTCCAAGTCGAAGTGATGTGAAACGAAACTAAAGGCAACTAAAGTACATCGACGTGATCGACCGAGGAAGGAAACGACGCGAATTTTTCCAAACAATGGAAAAAATCATCGCTAATTCTTATCATACGACAGGAAGTGTGTTTCGTGACTGTAATTCGACACCTACTTGTTTGTGCAGCCTTCACGTGCACTTACCGGCCAGTTCTTCGACAAAGGCTCAGGTTTTATTGTCTGTCATATGTAGTACTCGTTCTCTATAGGTAACACCTGTGACGTTATACCACTGTAACTTTTTTAACTTTTATAAAGTGGATTTATCATTTAGATAATTTCCTTTGATTGTGCGAAATGTCAATGTACTCGGATAGCACTGTTGGACAACAAGTAGTTTTTCGTTGAGAATTTTTAAGGGACTCTTGTGAGTAACGAGCTTCGAAGGGAATATGCGTTTTTAAGTTTTAGATAGATCTATTGTTTATGTAGATGCATCATTTATCACAAAGTTCTCCAAACATAAATCATAAAAAATGGAATACGCCGCACGTAATACGCACACACAGTCACTACACAAGCTCTCGCGCAGAGCCGCACGCGATGCCTCGCTATAAAACTAGCAGCGCCTAATTAGCCAAAGTCAACACTCGAATCACGATGACGTATTAAAACTAATTATTTGCTAAAAAATGGTTCATTCGTCACCACGCAGCTATAAAATGTTAGTACGCATTCACTCTTAATTCAAAAGAATTGTCACGAATTATATCTCAGCTATTAATCCTTTACGTTTTGTTACTATGATGTAAATAAACATTCAATTAAAATTACGAAATATGTTCTCATATAAGACATCATACGTAGGCGAAATTTATGGCTCAAAATAAATTGATCATGAAAATTAAAATACTTTGTGCATATTTTCGACTCTAGTTTATTATAAATATCATTTTATAAACGGTATAACTAATCTTATATTTTCGAGGGACAACTAGTTTCTTAGGTCTTGTTAATCCAAAGATACGTATCTACTCGTAGAAGAGATGGAAACATGCCCAATAGTTTTTAGAAAAATAAATGGCATCTGTTTTAACAAAGGTAGTAGTTTCATGTCCGTCGCAAAATGTAATGCGCAACGTCTGTCCTCGGTCACTGGGTACCCACTGAGGCCGGAAGTCGACGCACTTCGCACTATAATATGTGATTACAAGGACACGGGGTCCTTCGCTAGCCTTTGTCCTAATTAGAAAAGAAATATAATAGTTTTCATTTAAAGTAGGCAAGCAAGAGTTTTCTTAACTTGACCAAACTTAAAAGTTAAAAATTTACTTTATCCGTTTTTTTTTTTACTGTGAGATGCTAAGACTGTAAGAGGATTTGATATATAATATGCTGCCTTACAAGCACAGGGACAAGCGTATAGTTTTTCGCTTTCTCTATCTACCCCATTAGGGTAACAATTTTGAGAGCTAACTTACGAGTAACTATTTTGTTTAATAGCAATAACAGTCATTTGTCAAATTAATCCAAGTATGTAGATTGTGATAAAAGGTAGTTTCAAAAGGCTGGTAATAGTCAATTAAACGGTTAGTACAGATTCTGAATGAAATCCCATATTTGAAAGCAGATTTTCCTGCAAATGCCCGGAGCTGCAAACTGCGCCTTCATTTGTGCCCACCTAATTATCGCGCGTAACCTAGTTGTAGTAACCGTTGTGCGATAGTGATGTGACTGCATGTGGAGCTTCGTTGTCATATCGATAGTGTTAACAATAAACTAAAGAAACTATATAGAGACACATCTTCTAATATTTTCATAACTATAAAGTTATGAAAATATTAGAAGATGTGTTTTGAAAAATATACAATTTATATTTGTCCGTTAGAAACTTGTTTGGATGAATGAATTAATTTACTGAAACATATTTTTAATAAAAATTATAGGTAAATAGCCGTTGTTTTCTTTTAATATTACGAAAAAAAATCAAAAGGGAATCAGAATAATTTTTATTTATTATACGATCATAAAACACAATTCCAAATCGTGAAGTTTTCCGCTCCAGCGGGGCATCGGCGACATCAAATCACTCAATGACAGGTTGGGAACAGGCACATTTAATCTCGCAGGATGTTTATACAAACAGGAAAAACTGCCAATATTTAAATGTCGAAGCTACTTACGGAATTTTAAGTTCCTGCGACCGATATTGAACAAAGAATTTATTTCAGATCGAGCAAATGAATTGATAACAATAGAATACGGTATTGACCATAAATAGCCACGTCATGTCCGGCTTTACTTTTCAACGCAACTGGAAACCTTCGTGCGATCTTTCCGTTAGAAAGATCGCACGAAGGAGGCGACTCATGAAAAAACCCACAGAAATATGTACTTACATATATACTGTTTATGGAGCTTATGATCTGCTTTGAGCCCCTAACGACTACGCAAAAGCAACGCAACGAAATTAGAGTGAGTCCTAATATCCAAATTCATACATTGATACGTTACTTATAGGAATAGGTTGTTGTTAGAACGATGAATAGAATGAAATTAAGTACGTCAATATATCTTTAAACTGACCTATTTGAAATCGACATTTTAATAGAAAAGCCGATATAACACGAAATAAATGTCGATAGTTCTTGTTATATTTTCACATACCTGATGAATCCTGTAACGTAGTAGTGGCGTTTCGGACTAATTTAATCACGCGGCGTTTGTCACTGGAAGCGTAATATTTTAAATCAGATGCCCTCGCTGCCTAATTAACTTCGTAAGGTCGCCATTAAGCCCGGCTTCGTATCGAGGTGAAAGGGGCTTAACGCTCAATGAAAATTACATTGTCTAAAATGTTGTTGACTTTTTCATTCAATGGACTATACTATTGTTTGTTTATTTTAGCATTAAATCTTATATCAACAAAACTTTAATAGAATTTGTTCTTAATTTAATATACAAATATGGTACTGGGTAAACGAGTTGATGGCCTTCGACTACAAACACTTGTGCCCCTCAGTAATGTTATGATCTCCTCTTTCCAGTCTTATGTTGATAGATGCTTGATAGTTCTAAATTGACAAACGAAATATGCAAAACTTATACTGAGAATTAAAATAAAATGTATACATATTCCCTAGTCAATGAATATCATTCTCACTACAAACAACACTAAAAAGGTGCTAATGTTTCAAGCTATGCATTAAAGATATGCGGCCTTTATTAAATTACTCTAGGCCTCTAGTTCACTGAAAGTGACTTTAGCCGTAAGCGAATACTGTTGTTTCTCTAAACATCACAGAACATGTATATTAGAATACAACCCTGGACTCGCATCGTAGCAGCTAGGTACTTCGCTAGCAAATAACTAGGCTACGAGGTCATCTAAAATAGGGAATACGTCAAATAAACAACACAGCACCTCGTTTGAGACAAACGCCCCGCCACTACCGCGAAGTAATAAAATTTTATGTGTATATTGATTTTCCTCAAAGCCCTCGGATGAATTTGAATAAACACGCCATGGGCTAACCTCTTTGCTTACTTAACGCACGTCCATTTAATACTATCAGGAAAGTGGTTGGAGTTATTTTAATATAAACAACTCAATCTTAACATGAGTGCTATCATATATGTGTATCTAAATTGAAGTAGGGTCTATAAATCTTACATTTTATTTTGGCGAACACATAACCAACCTCACAATCTTTATACGTATAGTGGAATACCACTAACCCGGCGCTATTGAAAACCAGAGAGTGTCGAATTATTGGATTGTATAGAAAAATTCATAATAAAATAAAGCAATTCATAAGGAAAATAACAATGTATTTGTGTTCATATTCTGCACGTTTTTTAAAACTATATCTCCCATTAACTAATTACTCGGTCATAGTTTTAAAATAATCCTTAATTTAGTTGAACTTGTGGTCTTGGTTTAAAAACCTGATCTCGCATCTTTCGAAGAATTATTATATCTTTAGCAGACCGACCGGTTGACGCAGTA
>DWLR01002303.1:0-15785 GCA_018246295.1 Papilio alexanor hazarajatica | reverse complement strand
ATGTACTGTAAACTGTACTTTTTTATAAATACATAGAGAAAGAGTTAAAATTGTTTTATTCCTATCCCGTGAAAAATTGCGCAATAAAAAAAATATTTTTAAGAAATCAAATCTTCATCAGTATAATGGAAGTTATCATATTGATATTTTTTACGAAAAAAATATTACTTTTTCATATTTTCAATTTTGTGAAAGTTAAAATTTATAAGTTACATGGGTTCCTCTGAATTCGGTCTGAATTTAAACCGATGTCTTTCAAGAAGTATAACTGTAAGAATGTGACATGTAAAAGGTCCGGTGCGCGTGCGCAAGTAATGTACCGGCCGTGGTATTGGGTCGTGCGCCCACATTGCCCTTTGAACAGCTATATCTATGCCAACTTTATGCTCCTCTGGAGACGTCTAGTGTGATTAATTATACTTTAATCAATATTGGGATCACAATAAATATTCGAAAATATATCTTCTTCCCAAACATATACCAAAATTTATACGACATGATTTTAACAAAATATTATTAAAAAAATAATATCAGCAACCTGCCTAGTTAGTGACGTCACGGTTTTTGGGTTCGATTCCCAGACGAGTCCACTTGTGCAAAGTTTTTTCAAAGCCGTTTCTTTCTGGCTATCATGGTGTATCTATGAATACATCTAGATTAGTCACCTCATAAGCTCTGTGAAAATTTAATAGTGATAGCCAACTCCGGCTACTGTTAACTCTATCTACGCTAATTGAGTCAAAAACTTAACCGTTTCTAATAAATTTTTCATATAATAACTAAGCAGATAATTACTCGAGCCATATTTGCTATATTATAAAAGTATATGCGACATTTTTTGTCTTTGCATAGACTTAGACATCTATACTGTTATCTCTAGAACTACCTCATGGTGGTGACTGCCGCCGGTTTTTTACAGCACCTATTCATTTGATGGCTTACTGCCAAGTGCTACTTGAGCGCCGCTCGACTCGCTTTGTGATGGTTTATTAAAAGAATAAAAACTTTACCTAAGTGTTTTAAGTCGCTCGAAAAGTTTTATAATCAATTGTGCCTCGTAAATATGAGTAGTTTTATTAAAAAATTCGTTGTATAATATAAAAATACGTTACGTGCGAAGTGACGTGTTTGCACTAAATGTTTGCACTTGTCGGCGCTACTTGATAAGATATATTGTGAAATGTAGCACCGTTTAAAACCATTTTTTGTCGATAACAGTCAAAGCAACTGTTGCCTTATCCTAATCTTAGAGTAAAATATTCTTGTATTTTGGGATTTCTGAACGATAGTCTGAGAATTCAATCACAACATTTTTTGATAAGATTGACAGGTTAGTAAAGGTTTTATCGGAATGTTAAATCTCTTCGCATCTACGCAGACATAAATCGGATTTTCGATGTTTAAATGCTAAGTTCTCAGTTTCAGTTAGATATTTCTGAATGAAAAAAAAACACTACGTTTTTTCTAGAGGTTCTGCTGTCTCCATCTGGTTGGTTATAAAAAATTGTACAATAAAATAAATACATAGTTTAAACACAGGTCACTAATAAAAATCTACATAGATAAATATGAAATATATAAAAACAAAACAAATTAATATTATTATTATTGATAACTTCAATATAAAGATGCCTTTTTTGTCATACCACCCCGATTAGTGAGCGTAACAAGACGATCGTTCATATTCCGACCAAACTTAATTTGTGGTATATATTTTTTAAAGGTTACAAAAAATAGTTGCCATTGTAATATTTCAATAAATAATTTTTGTTATTTTTAATAAGTTATTGGATTTATTAGAATTTTGACTATCAATCAACATCTTTTAATAAAAAATATTTTTAACAAAGTCAACATTTCATTTTACGAAAGAGGCGCCATCTTTTTGTCACCTAATCGGGGGCCCTTTATAATGTCTCCTAATCTAGATTGTTTCATAATAATAATCTTGTATAATATGGTCAAATAAGTCGAGTAAACTTTGATATGCATATAACATGGTTGATTACATAGCTTTAACTTTTTATTATATTATCAAGTCTCATTCATTTGAAATTCTAACAGTAGTGATTCAGGCCGCTCAGTTACATATTCTTTAAGCCCATTTGCAATTTTTAGATAATTTAGTTTAACTATTGTTTCTAACCAAGCCATTTTATTTAAAGGATTTTTTTTAATTTATTGATCAATTTATATAGCGCAACTTTGTAAAATTATTATATCTTGTACTTTGTAACGTTTCTACTTACTCTGTAAGTAATAAAATCCATGGTTAATCTACCGACAGGTCTTTTCATAATAACAAAGAATTTAACGTCGCGAAAATTTTTCACATAAAATGATTTTTAGTTACTTTTTTTTTAAGACCGAGTATTAAATTCGTCGTAACATCGTTTCCAAGGCACCGGCCGTTATAAAGTAGGTAAAGTTGACATTACGTGTTTTTGAAAGTCGTATCTTTTTTGTGACGATATCTAAATGGTCTACGGAATACAGTCATTATTCTATGTTTGCTAAGGAGAGGTGATTATTTCAGTGCTTTGAGCATAAGCCGTTCGGAAGACAAAAGAGTGTTGAATATACTGGCTGCGTTCGCGCCTGACATGCCATTGACTCGCTGACTCGAAAATCCACGCCGTCCGACTTACTCGTACATTACAGAAATAAACAGGGCGTGTATTGAATCGGATGATCTTCGTTGAATCCAATTTATAGGATACGTTATTAATCTTATCGTACTCTTTCATCTCTAACCATACATACATATGACGTATATGACACACATATATTAACAAATGTGTATGTGTGTATTCACGCAATAAGGGTACCTATTGTGTTGTTATACTGCGATGGTGTATTGTAGTAGATTACAATACCTACAAGTCTATTATACTGTACCACAAGACGCTATAAAGTTACCGCTATACTATAAATCCCTTGAGTCTATTTCGTTCCCATAATACCTTGATGGTTCGCATTCTACTACCTAGCAGTTTTCCCGAAACTTCCTGTCTCGGACAACTGCCCCGTGGAATGACCTGTCTTCAGCGGTATTTCCAAACCGATGATGGCATATGTTCATGGGCGTCAGCGATCCCTCAACTTTAGCCGACCCGTTGCTCATTCGCCCCCTTCTTCTTCTATAAAAACACGACTAGGGTACCACTACTCTTACAAATTAGCTGCTATGAATCTATTAAGACAACATCTTCAACTCTACTGCATTATAAAAAAAAAAAAATCGGTCAAAAAAAATTATTACAACAACTTGTTGCAACAATCAGATATTGCGTAATGAGTAAGACCATCATCTTTTTTAGATAATGGACATTAAAAAGAGACCTCTCATTACACAGAACCCCACATACAATGATTTGAAAGATATTTGAAAGATTTAAGTACAACTACAGATTAAGAAAACGAAATGACGACTACGAATATTCTGAATGTCATACAGTTTGAATCGTAGCATTACTTTTCGATCTAATAAAACTAATCGAAAGATTTAATGACAAATATAGTTTCGAAGATTCTATTTATGATTCGTTGCGTTAGATTGTGATAATGAGCCTATCTAATGATGTTGGTGAATTGGAGTTCTTTGGAAAAGTTAACGAGAGGTTAAAGTTGCGACCGCTTAAGGCAGTCGCGTGGCGCTGCGGCCCAACACAATACAGATGACAACGGGACCGGCGTGGACTCGTTACGGCCATTATGATGGCGATTGTTTGCCGGCTCGCGTTCGCGCGGCGATGCATCGCCGGAACAACCGCGACTCCGCGGTATTGTTATAGAAATGATTCTTCACAATGCATCGATAGCAACTGCTATTTACTCCTCTAATCTTCGTCGCGTAATAATTCATCGCTTACTTGCCAGTCATTTGCATTAAACGTGCCGGAATTTCTTTAAAATGTTATGCATATTCTATGTGTGTGTTCTTAAAATGTATTTTTTATCTTTTTATTGTTGATTAATGTGGCTAGACGTCATTAAGAGTGTATTGTTTCATATATCTTTTATTATTTTTATTCTTTATTTAGAAACAAAACCTGCCAGTTATTACTAAGAGACTTCGTATGGACATTGTCTCTGTGGAGTTTTCGAAATGTAATAAATCAGATCGGTTTCTACTTATTCGCGTAGAAAGCAATTTTGTTTTTATCTGACATCTCAAGTTACTGCTGTCGAGTAATATTTTATTGGGATGGCAACAATTTTGTGAGAAAAATTTATGTTTTGTAAGTTTACCGAAAATATATTGCCCTTAATGGTTGTTCTGTTTACCATTTTTGTTCCTAAATCAAAACCGAGAATCTTCGGCGCTTGAAATATCAACATAAATAAGAATTCACGCTAAAAATCTATCTTTTATATTTAAATTCAACAAAAATGGACGAAGGAACTGTCTCGATGCACAACGAAATAACAGAATTATGTTGCGGTTTACATATTAGCATGCTCTGAAAGTCGTAGGTTCATAAACTGACTCGGCGATAAGCGAAGCGTCGTTCTATGCAAAATATGTTAATATACGTTAGAGATTAATTTTCTTTCATAAAACACTTATTTAACAAAACCTCTTGACGAACTTTTATATTGATAGCTTAAGTAATACGTTCAACAACACGAGGTTGGGTTTGAGTGCTTAAGTACCTACTTCTGATGAAAGTTATAACATTAACGCTAATAGTCAAGTTTATTAAAAAAACATGAGACTCCGAGATCGTTGCAGAAATTTTTATTTTATGACATCGCTCCGCCGGTAACTTATTTAAGTAGTTCCATTACCTTAATGACGTAATCTATTTCAATTTGGCTCTTAGCGAACAAAGTAAAATTAAAGATATAAAAACGTTTCCTTTTGATTTGTGGTCGACTCTGCATTATTTTCGCTTGGCCAGTTCAGCGCTGCAGCGAAAAGATTTAGCGAGTGGTCAAAGAGGAATGGGCGCATAGAGGGTGGAAAGACGACCGCAGCACCGCAAATCGCGGTATAATCCCCCCTAGCAAAGCATATGCGGTCGTTGTATCAGAGAAAACGATGGCTTTAGGGACTGGTTACGTATCGTTTCGCTAGCTATTTAGGTTGTCTAGAAATAAACAAAAGAGTGAACACGCGAACGCTTCGTGTATGTATCGAGAGAGATAAAAAATATACCAAACGGCAGGACAGAAATTTCAGGTTTCATTCAAAACATTCTTATGATAATAAGTAATAGAAATTAAATGTTTCTATTATATTATGATTTTTACTTTATGGTAAATTTCAAATAAGGAAGCTAGCAATTATGAACTAATTTACATATACATAGATATTTTAGGGTAAAGGTATTTTAGGTCTTATGATAAGAAAGCTTTTCCTTTACAGACTAAAGTGCTAGACGTTTGTAGCCACTTAAATATTCTTGCAATTTTCATGGAGTTACTTAGCATAGGAGCGGATACTATAATTCTTACAGGATGTCATTAGTATGTTCCTTTATTTATTAACTTGTTTGTTGAACATTAATTGACCCTAATGCGGCGCGGGCTCGCTTTCCACTACCGCTAATTTATATCTGCGCTGGCAGTGTAACAGAAAAAAGAAACAAAAGGAACTCTGTCAGCCTACATTTACGCCAGTTTGATGCGCGGGCAGAAATAAATAAATCTTTCGGTGCAATTTGATGAATAGCACGGCGACGCGCGCTGACGTTTTGTCGTTTCTAATTTACCGAGGCAATCTAGGCCACGGCTTTTGTTAATATTTCCTATGAACTGTGAATATTTATCTCTCGCTCACATAGCTCATAGCTCCTGACTATCCACAGCGGGTACATGTAGAGACGGACGCACATCTGGGAGCATTCGGATCGGACGACAAGCGCGACTGCGTTGTTGTCATTACTCATGTGTCGCACACGACTCCACGTAATCGCTACGACGTCGTCTTCCACGATATGACACTTTTGAAAGCACGACATTGAAATATTGAACTCTCGAACACCTAGATATAGAGTGTACATTCCATTCGTAAAATATGTCACTTATTACATTCCGGTATTAGCTTCCGAAGAGAACAGCGCATCTTCAAACGACATGCTAATTGACGTCGGCGTGAAGCGAGAGTTAAAAAGTTGAGACGTAACTATTTTTCATATCTTCCGCGTACAATATATGCTATTTTAACTATGTTTTATTTGTGCAAATGTATTGTTTTTGCAAAAAAGCAAATTCTAAATTCCGTTACTTACTCTCACATAACATTGAACTGCCACGTTCCGAGGCACAAGGCACTTAATTTACAAATAATATTTTATCATATAAAATCGAAAAAATATACATATCATTAGTAGTCAGGAGGTACATGCATTAAAAAAATCCATGCGATCAAGACAAATAACGCAGAAAAACTTTCCTTAAAAATAGGGAAAAAATAACTTGAACGATATTAAACGTGATCAATATAAGTATTCGCGTATTCAATGTTTTACCACATTAACCGACACCAGCAACAGGACATCTATTTGATTAGATTTTTCTTAAAGAATCATTCTGTTCTCAGGAGCGACAGCGTGTCTGCGTCTTATTACCCTTATCGGATATGAATATATTGTTACGTCGAGTGGCAGAGCTATCTTCAGGTTAGTTGTCGATTTGGGACTTATTTAATAGAACTTACTATGAATATTATATATCTTTTTAATTATTAAGCTTCGCTCTGAGTTCTCGGGTGTCATCGCAAGATCGTGTTTTTTTCGTAAGATATATTGAATTCGTGTATTGACAAAAGCACTATGTTACAGAAATACCAGTAAGAAATTGCATTTCTTTCGACCGATCCATTGATAGTGCTGAGATGACGTTTGATTTTTTTTGAGGAAATTTTTCATCTTTACGGATAAGAAATCTACATAAATAAAGTTAAAAGCAAAACCATACCTAAATACGAAAATTCCTCCAAATCCTTTCTTTTTCCGAAATAACTAATCAAAGCTAAGAATTGCTCGTTTCTCAGTTTTAGATTCTTTCGATATATTATTAGCTAGATAATATTATGATATTTATTATTATTAATACTTAACTACCGACCTAGGAAGGCGTATAACATCTTCTCTTATAACATCATCTCTTATCGTGTCACTTATCGTAGGCAATTAACGTCATTTCAACGATTAAAAAAAAGAAAAATCGTTTAACTGATGTAAAGATAAAGTAATTACGCATTTATTGTTTTGCCTATCTTTTAATCTGTTAACTGATCAAATTAAGTTATTGTCAAATTATACATATCAAATTTACTTTTTATGTTAAATGGGGGCTAACGATTTTTACTCTTTCTTGTATGGTGTAGGGTTAGTTTTTGTAAAATAATAACATAACCATTCCTCCTCCTTCATCGTCTAAAAAGCATGATTAAGTAAGATTAAGCAGGTAAGGAATATTTATTTACCCTGCTTAATCTTGCTTTTCCGTGGTTACCGATTGCCAGTGGATTGGACATAATTACATACCTATACGTAAAATAAAATTACGATAACATTCAACAGATCAACTGCCTACTTTAAAATCTCGATTGTATGCTCAAATCTTTTAAAAATGTATTTACTTAAACAATGATTTTGACTAATAGCAGTATAAAAGTAATCACATATGTATTTTTATCAACGCTAAAAAGTTTCTTGTATAAGTACTGAATTGTCCAGTCATAGTAATTGGTACAAAAAATGTTTATTTTCATTATTTTCAGTTGTACAGTATCCACGTAGTCTGGAAAAAAACATTTTCAACATATTTCATTTTTATATCCATTAACAAGATTACTTCTGTATGATATTGCATATAAACTTATTTTAATATACATTTCAGACTCTAGTCCTTCAAAAAAAAATCATTGATTAACCACTATTATATACGTGGAAAAGTCTAGACGGAATGATGGAACACAACACCCACGTCTAACTTTTAATACGATAATTGCATTTTATATGATAGTGATGTATACGTATTAATAATATTTGATGCGATATTTAAAGGACTTTCATCTAGCAAACTGAGATGTAAATCAAAATGGGATAATTAAACTTTCGTTCGTAATCAGATATACAGATTTATTTACGTAAATATTAGACCTTGCAATTTAACTAAATTTACGGATTTTATAGCGTTTAATGACATCTTAATTAGCGTTTATATAACTAACCGATTGGCGCAGTGGCAATACCTTTCACGCCGCAGGTCGTGGGTTCAATCCCCACCCAAGACAAACATTTGTGTGCATGAAAATGTCTGTTTGTCTTGAGTCTTGATGTAAAGACCACCGGAGGTCGGGCAGTAGCTTGCCAAGCATAGCGATTATGGCAAATTTCCCCCAATGATGCGATCAATGGGGAGGTCTATATCCAACAGTGGACGATCATAGGCTGAGGTGGTAGCGTTTATATTGTAAGTGCCATGAAATCCTTAGTTAAATTAGTTTTTGTGCATATAGTTTGAGTTTTGTTACCATTTCTGTAAGAAACTTAATTATACTATTTATGTCAAGTGAAAGTTTTGTCTGACGTTCTTTTCCTGCCGTTAGTTAACTAGAAATACTGCTGCTTACCGCTTCATTGAGATACAAAACAATGCGATACGTCTTTTCCCCGTGCAATTTAATTTAAAAGTATATCCGTCTGCTCTATTTACATTTGATATTTCGAGCGTGACATCTGGCCGTCCCTCCATATTTTATGTATGGACCCGAGTTGCTTCTATCATTCGCTGACCTTGATTGTAATTCAGGTTAGCTGATATCATACTGCTCATGATTTCCATTTTAAAATATTCCTGGTTTTTATATTATAATTTGAGTGTCAGGAATTTAGATCGATTTACCTATAAAAATAGGCTTGTAAAATAGCTTTGTATTTAAGGATAAAGTCTACGTTAAAATTAAACAAAATTGAACGAACGAAATACCATATATCACATTTTACATTGATAGAGTCCGCAAGTACAACATCAGTTGCACGAATGGAATGCTCGACCGGTGAAATACCACGGCCTCACAGAAGACAGGCATGAAGAAGAGTATTCCGCGTCTTGTCAGATAAGTGAAGTGCCGGAGGTCTAATTTTAGTCTTCTTCCCATTCCCACCCTTTTCTAATAAGAAAAAGATGGGAAAGGAAAAGGGATTTGACGGGGAATTGGATGAATAAGAGAAGGAATTATAAATCCATTTTCGGTTTATTAAAGGTCTTCTGTATATTAAAGGAAGCTGAAATCAGCAAATGCTTGCTGCAGCTGCCTATGGGTACTTGTCACATAGGCGAATGCTTGCCCGTTTGCAACCTTCTTGCATAAAAAAGTATATCAGATAGTGTAAATGGCATCATTAAGCTTTGACTTGTCATCATTATTAGCAGTCAAAAAACGTCCAGTACTTGACTTAGGCATCCATTAAAGATGGCAGCGAAGAGCGGCGGCTCTCCTTTAGTGAACATCCGCAGCCTTAATTAGATCGTCCGTATGTCTTCTGGGACCATTACGTACGCTGCATCATCCTATATTTATTTTAAAATCTTTTACAAGTATTAATATCAACAAATTAACGAAACATGAAACAGCAATTAGCTGAGCAATTTCTGTGATCTTGATAAAATATGGTGTTCTAATATTTATATTGCTGAAAATAAGTTAATTGAACTTGATTCAGCCTAAAGCTTAAATTTTCACTTATAATTTTCATTTTAAAAACTATTAAAGACATGTCAACCTACTTTTAAATGGCCCAGCGTAATTGAACTAAGAATATTATGTAATTGGTACTTAGTATTGTGGCACAATTGAAAAAGACTTATTTTTAAACATTTCGATGTACGAAATGTAAACTTGTAAACAAATCATTTTCGTAAATCATTGATTTGCGAAAAGATAAACGATAACGATTTTTTTCTTATTTTTAATCATTTTAAATACATCTCAATTCACAACAATAATCATTCACAACAATAAGGGTAAAAATAATTTCGACATGATTGTGAAAATAACATTAAGGCTCTCATTAAAATTGTCATCATATTCAAATAAATAATAAGCGGTAAATAAAACGAAGCTAATTCAGACTGTTTATCGTATATCCAGCATAATATAGGGTGTTTTTATAGATGGTGTTTTTATATAGGTATAGAACTTTGAAATGGAATGAAACAAAGATTATTTTTTTAATTGACATGAAATTTGTTCTTCTGGCATTATAGTTTAAATATGACTTCTGGCATAAGACCGCCACGACTGGCTCGGACGTAGTCTAATCTGGAGGTCCAATTTTTGATGACTTTTTCCAACATTTGTGGCCGTATATCGGAAATAATACGGCGAATGTTGTCCTCCAAGGGGTCAGTCGTTTCATTATCGGCGTAGACTAGCGACTTCATATATCCCCACAGAAAATAGTCTAGCGGCGTTAAATCGCACGATCTTGGAGGCCAATTCACGGGTCTGAACGTGAAACTATGCGGTTACCAAACGTTACCTTCAATAAATCAGTTGTGGCGAGTGTGCGAGTTGTGTAACACGTTGCGCCGTCTTGTTGAAACCATAGCTGCTGCACACCATGGTTGTTCAACGAACGAAAATGTCAGTAATCATGGCTGTATAGCGGTCACCATGACTGCAACGTTCTGATCAGCATCGTTTTTAAAGAAGTACGGACCAATGATTCCACCAACCCATAAAGCACACCAAACAATCAGTTTTTCTGGATGTAACGGTGTCTCAACATACATTTGAGGATTATCATCACTCCAAATACGGCAGTTTTGTTTATTGACGTATCTGACGAAAACTGAGCTTCACCGCTAAACAAAATTTGCCTATAAAAATCGGGGTTAACGGCAATCTTGTTTTGGGCCTATTCACCGAATTTACGCCTTGCTAGGTGATCGTGTGGCTTCAATTTTTGCACGAGTTGGATTTTGTAAGCACGCAAACCAAGATCTTTCCTCAAAATCTTCCATAAAGTGGATGGACACATATCCGATTCCTGTGCATGAAGGCGGATAGACTGATACGGGTCTTCCTCTACGCTACGCTCTACAGCAGCAATGACTTCTTCTGTACCTACGCACTGTACCGACGTCTCTGTGGATGCGTACTATCATTTAGAGTAAACGTCGTGCGAAAACGTTCCATAGTTAATTGAATTAATTGCTCTGATGGACGATTATGTTGACCGTAAAATGGACGTAGTGTGCGATATGTATTTCGAACAGAACCATGATTTTCAAAATAAATATGCACAATTTGGAAGCGCTGTTTAGGCGTCAGTCTATTCATATTGAAATGCCAAACCAAACATAAATCACTTGACAGTTGACAAAATGGCTGCCAGTTAAAAAAAAATGTTGCCAACTTAAAGTTCTATATCTCTATAAAAACACCCGCTATAACATCATAGTGTGATTGGCACACTTTTTTGAGTCCAAATTTTGTAACAGGATGCCCCTAATGAACGCAGTGACGACTGACGTAAAAACAAGATTAGGTGCGGGGCTATTTTAAAAGTGGGTAATAATCTACACCTGGGAAAATGATGACTATTGTACTATGGTATCTGGTGCTAAAGAAAAAAAATTCGTCTTCGATAATATTTGATTTTTTTTTAAAATGAAAAAAATTCTAAATGCTAATTTTCAAAAGACGTTGCTTTTGGTATTTTATTTAGAAATAAATTTAACGTTTTTAGAGCTCAATGTAAATAATTTATTTTTCAATACATATAATAATTTGCTTGGACTTTTAATTATATTTATACTATTTGTGCAATTGTACATGTCTAGTAAACATATTAAAAAGACTAACAGTATGATATTTATTAGAATTTTAGTTCGCTGAACCGTCGAGTTCAACACGTGCTTTAACTTAAATGTGAAAAGAAGAAAATGAAGAACTAACAAATTTATGGTCGGGAAAGAGGCAAGGTGATGCCGTTTTATTAACGACGTCCTGATTTAGGTGAAAGTGTTTGGAGAACGGCCAAAACACGTGTCATATTCACCTATGATGCAAAATGAACGCGTTAAGTGAATTCCCTTCAACAAGCTGAAACATTAACGTTGTAAAGCTATTAGTTGTTGTTCTTTCAAATATTGTAGGTTCATTCTGTTCGCATTACAGGTGAACGTATAGTTTATGTGATGGAATAAAAAATAGCATTTATTACTTGCTTTCTTTTTGGAGAAGGAGGAAGGAGGAAGGAGCGATCAGATCAGACTGAACAGAAGTTCGATAAGAGAGAGAAAGACTAATAGTTACCAGTAACTATTAGTCTTTCTATCCCTAAACGGCACTTTTCTACATTAACATAATATAATAATTCACTACTTGTTTCCTTGTAAAACGTTTTGAGATATTGATTCACATTACAACGGGTTTAGTTCTTTGATGCTTCCCAAAAGACAAAAATATCGCAATTGCGATTATGGATTGTTAATGCTGCCAGCATTTTCAAGACTAACATTACATAAGTGCACCGTGGTGATGTGCTCACTATTTATAAGGCACTGAAAATATTAGTTTAGGTGCGGACCAGCTTGGCGCTGGAGTTCGACAGTAATAAATGCCATCACTTTATTATACCAACACTACTGCACAGAAAAACCTTTCCATAATTCCATATCAACTATTTTCGAGGTTTCGCTTCTCGATTTAATGTTTATAAAAATGCTGTAGCTAAAACTTAAAAACAGATGAATTTTAAACATTCTATACATATTATAGCTAATAGTCAATTTTATTGAAACAATCCAGCACGGATCAAGCTAACTTATGTCATGGATTGATGGGTCCTTCTATAAAGCAGATCGTTGAAACTGGTTATTGAGATATTTTTTTAATGTTTTTAATTTTTGCACCAGAAGCAAAATCTTTACATGCTATGTTTATTATCCTACAAGAGTTCATAATATATATATACAATAAATGATTTCAGAAAACATTTTTAATCTAGTTAAAAGAATGAATTGCTAAACATACTTTAGTTCCTACGGTTTTTGCTACTTCCATGTTACTGAGGCTTAAGCCTTTAGGAAGCCATACAGCCCTAGCATCCTTGGTGTTAAGTCTCGACAGTATTAAAGTGTTTTACGTCTATTTAATATGTTTTTTTTAGCTAAAAAATGCTACAAAGAGTTCTCATACCTACGGATTATTTCACTCATAACGAAATTTGAAAATGTATTCAATTACTATTACATTTTATTTTTATTAAAAAAGTAATTCCTCTAATTCCAACAATTCTTTGTAATCAGAGGTTTTCTGATTATTCTATTTAGAATATTCATAGCTCTATGTGAGCGTTTGTAACGATGAAATTGAATCTTAAATTCTATTTGCGTCTTCGTTCTTAAGATTCGAGTTTATAAAAAACTGTCTTAAAGTAAGTACAACTTCTTCTTTATAGGTTAATAAAGATAATGTAATGGTCTATAACATTTTCCTGGAGTACAGAGAACAGAATTCGTAGAGCATTAAACATCAATAAAATTTACTCAGGTAATTTAAATGTCATCACCCGTGTCCGCTTTTAACTACCGACGTACAAAGACTTGACTATTTCTGTCCCGTCTGAATGACAGCTAGTTGGGTGCTGCGTCGATTGCACGTGCTGCGACCTTTGAGCATACTCGTATCTATAGCCTCGTCTCGCGATAGCCCAAGCAATACTAAAACACCGATGCATGGACGTTACGATCACATGTCACTTTATTGAACTTGTGTGCCCCTACGACTACACTGCAATCAATTCCTAGAACATAATAATCACTGTTATCAATAGCTATTAACTAATGTGCACTCCCGCGCCCTTCAAACTTACTAGATAGACAGATGTTGACTCGATTTGCGTTTCATCGAGTTTTTTTTTAGCATCAAATATACAAGCGGCTACTCTATTAAGCACGAGTAATCAACGACATACAAAAATAAACATAATATGTGCATTCGCATCTTAGCAGTACGTCCGACAGATTAGTCCATACTCTTAAAGTATTTTAAGCTTTACTATTTAATGTCTTAATTTAATATAATTCGTCGATATCTTTCTTCAATTTATTTTTTTACACAAATAAATCGAAATAATGCAAAAATAAATAAACAAAATTGAGTCCATTCACTTTGCACTGACATTTCTACGGTGCAATACGTATCAATTAGGAGTATTATCATCGTTTCTATGCAATCCACTTTTAATAACAAGTCACAGTTTATAAGAAGATTCACATTCAAAGGATGTACAAAATTTTATAATGTACGGATTTAGCAATTTATAATTTCATTTTCATATCAGAATAAAATAGGTCAAAACTAAAATAAGAATTCTTAGGTATTTAACACGTTTTTATAATTGATAATAATAAAAAAACTAAATCGACGTTTTGAATAAATTCTATTAACGTAAATCATAAAATATTGTGTTTAGTAGTAGGTCGTTTTGTATTTTTAGAAGCAAGATTTTATACCTATTTAATTAATAAATAGACACATAGATATTTATTTTAAAGCTTTTAATTTTTTATGTCATTTTGGAATACTAAAATAGTTTTGATATACGCTTACAATCAAAAAATTGAATTGTAACATAATTTTACATTAATGTTTGAAGTATAAAAATGGAAAGTCATAAAAATGGTGTAAAAATATAGATAAATTAGTTGAATTTGTGGTCGGAATTCAGACATTTTATATGAATACATTTAACTAAATGTCTCTTAAGTGTATCGATCTATTTCGTTGTAATATTTTGTCGTTAATTTTAAATATAAATAGAGATAATTTAATGTAAAGAGTTGATATAGTTTATCGTTGACGTATACGCTAGAGTGTATGACGAACGAAACGATTATATTAAATCAGTTATTATTAATGTCACTTTCATAAATTTTATTGAATTTTGCTAACATAAAACAATTTATTATAGATCGTTCCAAGTAATTAGTGTCATAGAAACAAATCGACAAGTGTGCGCAGTTGCTCGCCGGTGCTGTCTCCAGACCGATATTTCAAGGCATCAGTGGCACTAGAATAATATTTGTTATATTGTTTGTCTATAATTAAAGTGTGAAGAGAGTCGAACCGCTTCAAAAATAGCCGTTTGCGACACCGTAAATCTCCGTTACGACGAAACTTTGGCCGTAAATCATTGGACCATGCGAGACTTAACGCTGCGTTGCGTTTTATTGCAACCGTTATTAATAAAATTATGTTGGATTACTGTTCCTTTAATTTATAGTGAATGTCCGTCAACACACTGATGTCAATTACAATTATGCGCTTGTTTAACGTTAACTTTAAATTGAAATAAACTTCCATTTCTCGGACATTCTCTCGTCACCATTTAAAACTTTCATTAACAGTGTGTTATTGCTGCTATTGGAGTGGATTTTCTATGCCTGTATATTAGGATTTTCTATGCCTGTATATTATCTATGTAAAATTTTTATCTCTGTGTAGAGTATTTATACTGACTGATCATTATTGTCGGTCATAAGACATTCATAGTTTGTCATAGGATTCCTCCAGTACACTCCCGAAACTTTCAACAATTGACTAGATCAAAAATTAAAATTTGTTTCTATTCCCTGAGTACAAATAAAATATAATAAAATACTTATGTTATTTCTGGATAATATAGCGTTCTTATTGTGAAGTAATTATTAATATCAGTTCAGTAATGGCCTAGTTTTAGCTCCAAAATACCAGCTTCTTCCATTTGACCGCATACAACGAAGAGCAACTCGAATGGTCAACAACCGAGCTCTTA
>DWLR01002302.1:0-15787 GCA_018246295.1 Papilio alexanor hazarajatica | reverse complement strand
AATCGCCACGCTTGGCAGGCGGGTTGGCGATCGCAGTATGTTCCACCGTACTAAGAAAAAGACGCTGCTGCCCGTCCACTGGTGGTCTTTATATCCAGGCTCAAGACAAACAGTTCACGCACACAAATGTTTGTCTTGGGTGGGAATCGAACTGTTTTAAGCTTGTAACAATACTTGTATTAATTAATTTACTTGTATTATTTAATTTCTTAGACATTTTTACTTTCTTGTGCGCTTTATAGTGCGCTCTATTTAGTAAATATTTTTTCATATACCCAAGCATGTGAAAACTAGGAATCCTTTAAACGTTATGGCTACTGTTCGATGAACGCGGGATGAAATGATATTTTTACGTAAGTACTTGATAAGATAAGTAATGCATTAGTTGATAAAAATATCATACAAGATACGATTAAAATATCATTATAAAGCTTAGAAATTCAGGAAAAGATAAATTTATATAAAATGTTATCTCTTCATATTATAAAACAAAGCCCCCGCCGAGTCTGACTATATACTATGACTATAACTTTAAAACTACTGAACGGATTTTCATGCAGTTTTTACTATTAAACAAAGTGATTCATGAGGAGGGTTTTTAAGTTAATTTATTCCACTTTGATAACCTAGGTGATATACTTCTGTTCCACTGTAATCACTTAAAATTCAAATTACCTGAGTCACATGACATGGGTGATTGTTTCTTTTTCAGTTCTAAATATTTTGTTATCTTTTTATATCCCAGATTAAAAAAAAGTAATTTAAAATTAAGCCTACGTTAGATTTATTGTATGTACCAAAGATACATCATTACTATGGCAACAGCACATTAAGAAAAAATGTGCCTTATTTGTTACTTAGTCTGCCGGAGGAGATTAAATATGAAAAAAGCAAGAGCAGCAGTATACTTTTTTATTTTATTATATTATATTATTTTTGACATTTTTTCTTTTGTTATATACTTCCATTGTCTTGAATATGAATAGTGTGCACATGGTTTCGTGGGTCAAAGTATATTTATTTACTTATTTTAAGCTAAAGAAATAAATAAAAAAATCGATTTTTGAAAAAAAAAAATAGACTGGACAGTAATATTTTTAAAAAAATGTTGGGTATAAGTGGGTACATTCGAATAATAAAAGTCAGTCGTCATTACGCACTCACATGATGTTTCGTTTTACGAAGGCAGGATGGATTGCTAATAGGCGAATAAAACTATTTGAATTTGGAATGTAGCAGATTAAGCAGCTAAATTAGCACAATCGCAATGACGGTGCAGGGGATTGACAGAAGGAAATGTCCATTTTCTGTCTATCCTCTCCACTGTCTATTAAAGGTAGGCAACGTATCTGCAACTTGCAAATGCTTGTTGCAGATGTGTATGGGTAGCGGTCACTTAGGTGACCGCTTTGCTCGTTTGCCACCTTCTTGTATAAAAAAAAATCGATAGGTCGCTGGCTGACATATCTATCCTGCAGAGTTTGTGACAAAGTGATTCAAAATAGCAATTGAAGGTATAATCTTACCATAACGCCGACAAGAATTTGCAAATAGCAAAACTAATGAAGTCTGGCATGAACGCTGAGAGAAGTACAAACACGCCCGCCGCCAGTGAACTGAAGATCAATGATTTCTTTCTGCCCTTAGTATCCACTAGGAACCCCCACGGAAATGAGGTCAGTACAATACCTGCAATAACAATACATTTATAGTTTAGTCTTCGATATAAAGTACCAAATCAGTAGCAAAAGTACAAATAGTATTTATTGATATTAAGAACTAAATAGCTGCGTGTATATTACTTTTTCTTTTTTGTTTTTTTTTTTTTGTTTTTTTACTTGTTGATTAAGATGCCGGAGATACGGTCTACTTTCTCTTCCTATTTCTTTCATATCTACTTTTTTATATTTAACGAGCCTGCTTTGGTCGTCATATTAGATCAATAATCTAAAAATGTTACATTGTTTTGATTCACTATTGTTAGCATTACTGCAATTTTAAGTCACTTTTTCAGTAATCATTATTCGTGACTTCTGTATTCGGAGTAATGAAATTATAATAAATTATTTGAAGTTTAATTGCTATAACAATGGGATAATACAAGATAAGATTGCAAGTTATACATGTCAAAGTTGTAACATACCTATGTAGGGAACAGAGGCCAGAAACCCGCGCTGTCCATCTGTTATTTCTAAATCACATTTAGCCGCTGGTAATATGTATGAGTAGCCAACTGGTTCTACTATCGCTGCTATGAGGAACAACGCCAACACCAAACAGTATTTTATATTGTACCAGCCGAGACCTATAACAATATATTTTAGTTTATAAACTCTAACAGTGGTGGAGTCCACAACAACAAAAACCACTGTTGCATGAATGGCCCGCTCGACCAGTTTTTGGCAGAAGAAAATAAGAAATCAGCTCAAAGGGATATAATTTTCTTCGCCGGAAGATGCGCTGTCAGCGTCCGATCAGGCTGTAGACGAGGTTTCTGCGGCGGACTGGAAAAAATGTTTCGAAAACTGGTTCAGGCGCATGAAACGTTGTATAGAGGCTGGTGGAGAGTACTTTGAAAAGATTTAATAAAACAAAATATTGAACTATAAACACTTTTTTATTTTCGCATAACTTTCGGAGTGTCCCACGTAATTAAATGTTCAAAATGTAACGCAAGCAAAGAAATCTATGGCCATAAAAACAATGCTTATGCGCCAAAAGTTGAAGGTGAATGACTAATCAAATATTTAATTTCAGTGATAGTGAAAAAAGTAGTTGTGTGTCTTAAATGGATTTTAAGATTTATTAAGAAAAAAATATGTTTGTATTATGGAACAACTAAAACAAATTCATTACTGAATTATAATCCACAACAATAACATTTAAATCCAAACCTGCGACATGCAAAGCGTGATCCAAAGTAGATGCATTTTCGTTTTTCTTCTCAACAATTTCACTAACTGTGTCGACTTGGTTCCCGTTCATATTCTTGTATAGTATACAAAGATTTTTGGTATTTAGTCAAAAAATTATGTCACACAGATTATCACCTTATACAGCGTTAATAATAAATATTAATCTGAGAGATACGCACGACCGCCGTGTACTGCTGTGCTCCTAATTTATGAATGTTTTGATAAACCACATATAGTAGTTGTTGATAATAAACTATAAGATTAATTTATCATGTCATATAATTTAAAACCGTTTATTCAAAACTTCATAATATTATAAATTCTTTATTCCCTCCTCTATTTTTCCCATATTAAGAAACATTATTTATGTTAGTAATTCAAGTTTTACTATTATCATGACTCTACAAGGATCTGATGATCTGATGATTTCACAAGAAGATTTTCATTTTAGTATTTTCAACTTGTTGATTGTCAACAACATACAAACAATAAAAACATAAAATATAGCCTAGGCTACTCTCGGATAGATAGAATTTTTTTTTAACAAGATTAAGTTGTTTGAGTTCATCCGGAACAAACAAACAATTAAATATTTTCTCTTTATAATATTCTTATTGACAAGACATGTAATGCTAGAAGTATTAGGTTTCTGTTATGTTTAATTTTTAATGATTCGATACCGAATTAAAAGATTTTGTACCCCTTTTTTGTATAGTTAACTTGTATTGCTTAGAATTCCTCAAATCATCTGAATTCTTATATGATAAATTTAAGATGAACTTAGTTGTAATTTTTCTAAATACATATTTTTAAGCGATCCATTCTATGCATTTTGAAACATATTATTTTTTTATTCTTTGTCAAATTTCCCCGCTGAGGACTCAAGACCCTTAATATCAATTCTTGATTCCCCTCTGGTAAAAGCAATGCTCTGAGGTCCTTTATATAGGCAGTTTTTCATTCCATGCTTAAAAACTCTGCAGAATTAATATTTGATCTCCGTGATTTGCAGTTTGCGTCGTTTTTCGTGTCTCCACTTTATTATCTATGAGAAATACTTTGTCACTGTGATAATCTAAAACAATTACTGTGCACAGATTAACATCAATGTAATTTTCATTTCGAAAAGGTAACACGATAACGGTACGATGATATTATTGATTTGCTATCAATTCTGAAATAAAATTTTTATTTTAATATCACTAAGAATTATTAATAATACCTGCTTCGGTTAAATTAGTTTCGGTGGTCATGGTCAATACCGAGAGGAAAAAGGATGATCGCCAAAAGTATTTTTTTATATGAAAAGGGGGCAAACGAGCAATGGGTCGCCTAGTAATAAGCGGTCACCGACAACCATCAACATTCGCAACTCCAGAGAAACCGCAAATGTGTTGCCGGCCTTTAAGGAAGAGCTCGACGCTACGCTATACGCTCTCTTTTTGAAAGACTCTAAGTCGATTTGGAAATACCGCTGAGGAAAAATCATCCCATAACGCGGATGTGCGAGGCAGGAAGTTTGAATTTAGTAATTTGTTTTTTCTTTGTTATGGTAATAAATGTTGCGGATATCTCTTATATTAGAGTTCTTATAGATGAGTTCTTCTGATAATATGTCTAAATCTCCTTTTCCAATATATGTTTTCCATTTTGTAAGCCCAAATTTGTATGTTGATCATTCTTTATATCTTCTAATCTAATTAAATTTACTACTTTTAAAAAATCGTCAGCATTTTTGTAAGGTTTAGAACCGGATTTCTGCTTCAATAGTCGTTTTCTTGGTTGGAATTTCCTGGGTTATGTTTTATTTTGAAACTATACTGGGATAAATAATAGGTTAGACCTCAAAGTTCCTCATCAGTTTTAGCCTTGATATTCATATTTTCTAACGGCTTATGATCTGTGAACACTGTGAATTGTTTTCGATACGCCAGTGCTCCCAATATATCGCTGCTATACTCTTGTGTCACAAACACAGTCTTATATCCTATCTTGAATTTTTATAGGATTAGACCAAAACGCAAAATTTACGTCAAAAGTAACGAAACATTTACAGTTTACTGTTTTTACCATTAAATCTTTAAACAAGGGTGGAGGTTCAAAATTGAGGGACTACAATTTTATTAAGTCCTGAAAATCTATACATAATCTAGTTTTCTTTTCATCTTTTTTTATACGCAAGAGTAATGGTGCGGCAAAGAGGCTATAGGATTTCTCAATCAGGTTATTTTCTAGTAGTTTCGATATTTGGTTTTCTATTTCATTTCTGTCCTAATTAGTACATCTATGTGGACGTCTGCTGCAAAATTTATCAAACATCAAGTCAATGTGAGCTTCGTATTCTCTCACAGTACCAACGTGAAATTTATCCTTTGCAAAAACTGTGAATATTTACTTTAAAACAGCATTTTTCTTCTGAGTGGTGTCTTTTTTCTCTCTTTTCATCAGACACAGATCTCAAATGGTTTTTTTACATCATTTGTTTTTAATCTAGTACCCAAATGTGTTACATTTCATAGTACTTATTTTATCTAACAAGGTGTTCTAATTTTTCTATTTCACTGTATAGTTCTTGTGTTACTTTTACTGCTTTTCTGTTAATTTTATCTCCTATAAAATTAGGTAAACCATGTACAATAAGATCTATGAGTGTCCCAGTATCTATCGATTTCCTTACTTCGAATAACAATCTTTTTTTATTCAAAGCATATTCAAGTTAGGAGCCTGTTTGATATTTAAAAGCAAGAGTATATTTTATAGGTGACCATCGTTTGCTTAGAAATATCACACAAAAATGTTTCTCCCATTTGTTCCATTCCGAGTCTACAGTAAGCTTCATTAATTCTTTCAATTCAGTACAGCTGCACCAATTAACACTGGAAAATTCTATTTTTTACATCTCATTTTGCTTGTCTTCATTGATTTAGGTTCACATACTTTAGTAGAATTCTTAATCCATTGGTAAGCATTTCATTATTTTATCATTTCATTATTTATTTTATCATTTTATTATTATTTGTATTTCTGCTGGTAAAACTCTCGATCAAAACAATTCTTTGCAATTTTGCTTAAATTTTGATCTCCAGGTTTTACCTTCCAGTAACTTATCTAAAAAAATTTCTAATGTTTGATTTGGTAAAGTTTGACCATCACTGGTATTCTTTAACATCTTTTCCAAATAAAAATCTTTACATTGTCTATTTTGTTCTTCATCTAAATATATTTTAGACATGCTATCTGTTAATGTTATGCAATTTTTTTCTCGATTAATATCTATTTAATGATTATTTGATGATTTTTCGGGCGTTGTAATTGACGTAATGCAAATAATGTTTGACTTTTCATCTTCAGCCGGCTTAACACCAAATTCTAATTTTAATCTTTCCATGACATTATTATTTGTTAATTTTTATTTATTTAAACGATATGACATTTTTGCTGAAAAATGGGTGAAGCGTAGGTGCCTGTCATAGTGTCAATTGTGTGACAGGTTCCGGCGCCTTTTCTTTACAATTTAGTGAGCTATTTCTATATGAATGTGAAGTGTGAGTGCGGTCCCAGACTATGGATGACTAGATTTGCGCGCGCGCGTGTGTGTGCGTGTGTGAGCGTTTGTCTGTCTGTCCGAGTGTTTATATGTGTTACAGTGAAAATTTGTATATCTCTCTCACATTAATTCATCTAACGAGCCATAGTATATTTTTGGATTATTCATAATTTAAGTTCAACAAAAAATGCTTAACAGCACATTTACAGTTCATACTCGTAAGGGGGTAAATATTGACAGCCTTGTTTATCCGCATTGGGAGGAAGTGTGCCATAACCGCCACGCTTGGCAGGCGGGTTGGCGATTGCAGTATGTTCCACCGTACTAAGAATAGGAACGCTGCTGCCCGTCCTCCAGTGGTCGTTCATCCAGACTCAAGATAAACAGACATGTTCATACACACACATGTTTTTCTAGTGTGGGAATCGAATTCAAGACCTGCGGCGCGAAAGGCAAATGTCTTGCCACTGCGCCAACCGGTCAGTCAACCCCAAGTCAACCTTGCGTAAAGAAGTTTTACTTCAAAAATAAAAGTGAAGTAAAGAGATTCTTAGATTTATTTTCTTTACATTTACATCGATACGTTGCGTATAGAGGACTTAGGGGTTCAAATGAAATATCTTCGTATGAGTACGCCTACGAACAACCAATATCAAAGTTATGACAAATTTTGCGAAATACACAGTTTTTATTGAATTCCATGCGGACGAAGTCGTGGGCATCAGCTAGTATAACATAAAGCAAATTTTGCCTAGTCTATTTACATTACTACTTATAAAATCGTTACGTTAAATTGCCTTTGATCGTAAACTTTTCCATACAATGTTCAAGCTCGCCACTGTGACGTCATCAGACTTAGGTCTCATGTTATACACGAGTAGCAGAAATCTATCACAAAACATCAGGAAACAAACTTTAGTATTGCAATATTTGTGCCGTATGGAAAACAGAAACGCAATTTAGAGACCCACTCTATACCAAACGATCTCTGATGATATATGATGATATAACCAAATAAAAAAAATAATTTTACAAATATTGACGCTATATTTAAAATAGTAACTATAACATATTGACATAGTTGCATACTATTTATCTGATATCAACGTCGCGGTCAGTAAATTGTTTTCCGAATTTTCACGAACATCAGCGAAAGCAAATAACCAACCTATATGAACTTAATTTTTTTTTGAATTATACTTATAGAATAATTTAAGTAATTTAATTTTTTTGTTATTAGAGAGTGGACTGGAATCGCGAGTGCCTCCCAACTGTTCGCAAACCGCCTTGCAAAAGATAGAAATATGATGAATAATGATGAATTGCAATTTCCGGCTAAAGTCCAAATTGTAAATGTTAATCCGAAACCGAGCACGTATTTTAGTCTTAAATGCTATAAAATTCGAGGACTTTGAAATGGTTATCTATTCATCTATCTATACATATAATAACTTAATTGATCGGTGTCTGTACATGGAAAATAAATTGACCAAACTACTACTATTATTGGTATTTATCAATGCTAAAGAAGAAGCAACGATTTTTAAAATTTTTGTCTGTCAATTTGTGCGCGTTAATCTCAGAAACGGCTAATCCGATTTGGATGCGATTTTAACCAATGTGTTGTAATTAGCTTCAATCATTAGAGTTAGTGTTTGTTTCCTCTAAATCAATGCATAAATGAAAAAAAGTTACATCAATTTAAAGCGTTACGTCAAACATTTCTTCAGAAAAAATATTATAAAATGACTAGTTGATTAGGATGAAACTTTAGTTTACTATATACGATATTCTATAAAATGATGACGGTTCAAAGATAAAAATAGACATTTTGAATTTGCCAATGTAACTTGACCTTCAATCTCTATTGTCAAATAGGCTGATCATGGTTCTACTTAGGCTGGATGTTTCAATTGTACGGGATTGCGTGTATAGTATGAAGCGGGCGAAAAAATTTACTTTCGAAATATTTTCATTTAATTTACAATGTTAAACATTAGGTTGTTAGATGCCAAAAAAAAAATAGAATTTGATAAATTTAAAAATTAATATTCACACCTGTTATCAGGATAGTAAAAATGTGTTATTTTCTACTAAAAACGGCTTAAAGGAGATAAGAGGTGAACGTTTGTATGGAAATTTGTCATTATTTGAAATAAAACCGTGAAACTTTGTATTTAGGCATTTGATAAAAAGTAAATAAATATTTGGTCTAATGTTTTAAAATTTCGACCTGTGTGGGGATAAAATGGAAGTCAGAAAAAATCACTCTTTCACGCCTAACACCGATTAGCCCCTGGGAACTGACATATGTTATCTTTTGTTGTAAAAAAGGCATGAAGGGGTTGAATTAAGGGACGAATTTTTGTATGGGAGTTTGTTATTATCGAATATAAAGACATAAATCCTTGTATTTAGGCACTTGATAAAAAGTAAATAAACATTTGTTTCAGCATTTTTAAATTTTTGACCCACATGGGGATGAAAAAGGAGATGAAAATTCGTATAGTATAGAACTCCAAACAAAACTGTCCATGTTAAAAAAAGTTTATGAAATGTATTCAAATAAGTTATTTGCAGTAAACCAAAGCAGCTTATATGTGTATTATTAGGGAAATAAGTATCCTAAAATATTAAAAATAATGCCCACATCGAGGACGAGGACGAAGTCGGAGGCAAAAGCTATCCTTACTAATATTATAAATGTGAATGTAAGTTTGTTTGTTTTGTTACGCTTAAACTACTTAACCGATCATCATGAAACTTTGTACGCATATTCTCTAAGGTATTGGGATGTAGGATATTTTTATTACAAAAAAAATAGGTAGGGTAAAAAAATCATTATATTATAAATGTGAATGTCTGGATGGACGTTTGTTACCAGGTAACTCCACAACGGCTTAACAGATCTGTATGAAATTTGACACAGATAGATTATAGCCTGGAATACCTCTTAGGCTTTTTATTTTGGAAAATTTACGGTTTCCGCGGAAAGTTTTTCACGCAGATATATGTATATGTTTATATACAGATACATCAATATTGAATTCCACGCGGACGAAGTTGCGGGCAACAGTTGAGAATAATACGTTGCGTTTCACTTTCCATGCGCACAAGGTAAAAGCTGGCACTATAGTGCGTGTAAAGAAGTTGGTCGAAATTCCACTTATGTGTAGTAGGCAGAGAATACGGACTTCCATAACAAAACTGTCATAAACACGTTTCGGTACTAGTGTTGCTTTTTATTACTTCAATAGTAATAAGAGAAAGAGGAGAAGAAAAAGATGATGAAGAAATCAAATTATCCATCCCGTATTCAAAGACAGGAAAATATTATGATGGAATTAATTGAAAATGAGATGAGAAAAAAGTAGAATAAGTATAAAAAGAATTTTATTCCGAAAATATTATCTAACTCAACTTGAACTAGTATTTGTACAATTCTATTTACAATTTTATATTTTACGGTTCTTCGTTTCTGTAAAAATAGCTTCACAGTTTTGTCATTATCACCTCTTTGGTTTGCTTCGCATTAGAAGCGGGCATCAGGAACGACAGCAAACCGCAAACTGGAAAAGGCGGTTCAAATTTATTGTAAAAAACTATTAAAAATAAAAATAATTACTCTACATTATATATAACTTACATAATATATTAGGAAATACAGCTTGCGAAATTATTTTCGAGAATAATCGGAAGAAGCTAAGAGTAGCGATTCTATATTTTTAAATTTCACAAGTTTATTTTTCTTAAATTATTTCAAGTAACTTTGTTAGTATAATAAACTTCCCAAATATTCGCTTACATAAAAAGAACGTAAACTAAATAATACATTTATTCTGAAGTTTCCGAACAATTCGGTAGACCAACTGATATACCAACTCTAGTAATGTCAGATGTCACCCTTATTTCTGTCACTCTTTTTATAATGCTTGAATTTTAATTGATGACCTATTTGACAGTAAACACTAAATTTCAACTTACATATCAGAAGTCCTCCAAAGAAATAAAATGTGACTTCACAGACTGCGTTTAACATGAGGCCTGCAATATTAGTTCCGATAACGGATCCAAAACGACCGATCATCATTGATAAGCTGACTGCCATACCTCTGCAAATGAATTATTTTTTATGTAAAACATTTATTGCAATCATTGTGGTCTATTAAATAATTAAAATGTCTTAAAGTTACGTAATATGTATAATTAAAATGATAGCAAAAGCTCAACTTATAGTTTAAAAAATACTTTCATAAAATTATCATGAGTGTCCTCTACCTTGGCATATTAATCGAATTTTTATGCAGACAAAATCCATAATCTCACGTTTACATATCACAGTCGATCATTGCATTTTACATTTGATGCCCAATTGGCACCACACTTGTGCATTGAACCCTTCGATCTTCTTTGGGATACAACTAACCTTAGATGCGTTGGAAAGATTTCTACAGCGTACGCATTTACTGGTCCAATCGCCAACCCTAGCAATGGGATTGCTGATAAGAATATGGCAAACAGTACGTCTTGCGTCACGACATTGACCAGTATGCAGAAGAGACCTATTATCATTAGCACCGAGATGAGCAAGTTCTTTTTGCCGATGATCTTCACGGTGCTACTGATTGCAATCGCGATGACGGCGCAGACAACGTTCGCCACCGAGTTGATGAGGAACGTCATAGTATCAAGCGAGTCATCACACTCAGCGAAGTCATCTGCTGTCTAAAAATAATCAAAGAGAAATGCAAATGCGTATAAGAAAGTAACATGCAAAGTTGTAAATGGCTCACTGAAACTCTTAAGTGTACATTGTTATTCATATACATATATCCGCAGCATCTAGATCAATCGCAGATGTTTGTTAGCGTTTACAATGGACAGGAGCGGATAGTTTGGGACGCCAAGAGGAGGTAGGGGTTCGAAGTGGAAGAGGATCGGCCCACCTCGTTTGCCTCCTTACACCTTAAAATACATAAGATGTTCATAATTGAGCATGAAATAGTATTATCACACATCATTCATACGTACACTGTTGAGACGCTGGTCGATAACTTCGCAAGCCGTGAGTCCCTCGCCTTCTTCCGTCAATATGCGGTTTAAAATATCAGGTATCCAAGCGACAAGACCATTTGCTCTTAAAATAAAAAGTAATGGTAAAATAAATTAATAATTATATATAATATAAATAATTAAATAATTGTAGAGCTCTACAGCAGGCTGCCGGGGATAACAATATATTTCACTTCACAAACTAAGATCGAATCTCCCACAACATTGCACCTGAATAGATAAACCAAAGAACTTATGTATAAGCTTCAATTTCAAACAGCAAAGTACTCACGTCGCAAATAAACTAAAGAAGATGATACTGTTGAGTGCCATCCATTTTAAATAAGGCGGTTTGAACAAGGGCACTGATTGTACTTTCAGGGATGTAAAGAATCCAAGCTCTTCCTTTTTATTAAATTCTTCTTTCTTTAAGCTTTTAATCTGAAAGTACAAAAACAAAACACACACACACACACACATATATATATATTGCATTCTACATTTAATTACCTTTCATTTCGTATACAATTTCTGATTATCAAAAAGTGTATCATTAATTACAAATTAATTAATTAATCTTAATAATTTTTGTGAAATATTATGTATTTAACAACTAATACTTAATTTAAAAAAATCAATAAGTTCGATGTGCCCTATGACACTCCTTTGAATATTACGAACTAAATGACATCTCATTGTTCAAAATCAGTTAAGCCATTACGTTCACGATTTATGATGGTTTACGATACAGGCGCTACTACAGTCACAATGAAATAAACATGTACATAAAATTGCGTTCTGAAATGTTGTTATTTAAAAATAGATGGCTTACATGATATTCATCAGGGGATTCTCTTTTATTTTGCGAATATATCGTCCGTAACAGATCTAGAGTTTCATCATATCTTCCTTGAGAAATGAGATACTTCGGGCTCTCCGGTCCATATACCAGCAACAGAGCTGCTATTATAAACAAAGAGCCGTACATTATGATGAGTAGTCGCCACGGCCGAAACTCGTAGGCTCCGAAATCAACTCTGAACTCTAGCGGTAGGATAGCCCAGGCGAACACTGGAAAGTGGAAGAAATAACTTATTTAAATTTCGAGAAGTAATACATTTAGAAGTAATAATGTAGATAACTTTGACATAATTATTATTGAGCATCAAATTGTGGTTATAGTAAAGTCTTTAGAAGAAAATGCTTTTCAATGTTTTTGATGTAAATTTCATATAGATAATGGTAAGCTGACGGAAAAAATCCAGTCTACTAGTATTTGAAAATCTTGAGATTTTATTATTTTCTGTTGTAAAGTTAATCGAATACTTAGTGTAAATTTAAATAAATATCGAAGACTACTCACAGGGAACTATAGCAGAACCCAAAATCTGCATTGCATTCGTCACAGACATAGTGACGTCTCGATACCTCAGTGGGACGAGTTCTCCTATGAATGTATACGGAACTGCAGCTGGGCATGCTATGCTGGAAATAAATTACACTAAACTAACGTAACCACCCCGGCTTCGCACTGATGGCAAAGTATATATACGAGTATATATGTCCGCATATTTTTTTCTATCATATCACGTACCAGCCTTATAGCTTTTGTAAAATCATAATAGTACTTTTGTAACTCATAATAGTTTTTTTTAAATTAGGTATATATGTAAGTTAAAACTGTATCAAAATCGAGCGACAAATCTGAGGGTACTGGGTTTTATATGAACACAACAGAGCTCGACCCGCGAGCACCTTTTTCGCGAAGGCTGTTGACTTTTTCGGTTGTGCGTAATTTTTACTTTACTGTTTCAATTCAGCTGAATAACAATACACGCTCACTAGCCTTCTTTGACTTTGAAATTTATATTTCCCGAATATCTAATAAAATAATAAGTGAAAATAGTAACAACTGAAATACCTTACCATAATGACGACAAGAATTTGCAAATAGCAAAACTGACGAAATCTGGCATGAACGCGGAGAGAAGTACAAACACGCCCGCCGCCAGCGAACTGAAGATCAATGGTTTCTTTCTGCCCTTAGTATCCACAAGGAACCCCCACGGAAATGAAGTCAATACAACACCTGGACAATCATAGAACAAAATAAAATATTTATAGTTCGACGTTGTAAATTGTCGAATCCGTAGCAAAAGTATAACACCTCACCATGCACCCGCTAAAGCGAACCGGAACCCAAGCAAAGCGTAACGTCTATAGGACAATGAGACACGAAATCGAAGCGAATACTGAACGTAAAATTTGATCCAAATTAGATTCGGCTTCGAGTAGTACCTAAGCTTATCTTGTAAACGGTTCGCCAAATCGAACCAAATCCATGCCAGTTTCATATCAAACTGCGCATTGATTCCGTAAAGGTTCGCTTTTGCACTTGTGTGTTAAAGTATGTAGTATTTTCTTCGAACGTCTGTTACAAAAATATATACTAAATAGAACACAATATCGCCGCTATTGCTATATATAGGGGAGGCTTATATATATATAAGCCTCCCCCATTGATCGCATCATAGCGAGGACATGTGCCATAATCGCCACGCTTGGCAGGCGGGTTGGCGATCGCAGTATGTTCTACCGTACTAAGAAAAGGACGCTGCTGCCCGTCTTCCGATAGTCTTTATATCTAGACTCAAGACAAACAATTATGTTCATGCACACAAATGTGCTTATATATGTATACGCGATATTTATGACTTCTGCGTTTCTTCTGATACGATCCACTTTCCCTACCTACCTATTTCTTGTCTTTCTCATTGACGACATCCTCGGTTTTTTATAGGTCTGGAAAAATATCTAGCTGTTACAAATATCAATGGGTTGCGTGTGTCATGTAACATCGTGTGAACATTTGTTCCAACCAGACCATATGCAATAATCTTGAAAACGCTGTTTTGTTTTATGGTCTTGTAATACCGCAGTAGTAAGTATTTTATCATGTAACAATTATTCGTGACTTCTGTATTTGTAATAAGAAAATTACAATAAATTCTCATATTTGCTGCAATAATGGCTTACATGACATAATGGCTTACAAGATAAGATTGCAAATAATATACCTATATAGGGAATGGAGGCCAGAAACCCACGCTGTCCATCTGTTATTTCTAAATCGCATTTAGCCGCTGGTAATATGTATGAGTAGCCAACTGGTTCTGCTATCGCTGCTATGAGGAACAACGCCAACACCAAACAGTATTTTATATTGTACCAGCCGAGACCTATAACAATATGTTTTAGTTTATAAACTCTAACAGTGGTGGAGTCCACAACAACAAAAACCACTGCTGCATAAATGGCCCGCTCGACCGGTCTTTGGCAGAAGAAAATAAGAAATCAGCTCAAAGGGATATAATTTTCTTCGCCGGAAGATGCGCTGCCAGCGTCCGATCAGGCTGTAGACGAGGTTTCTGTAGCGGACTGGAAAAAATGTTTCGAAAACTGGTCCAGGCGCATGAAACGTTGTATAGAGTACTTTGAACAAATTTTATAAAAATTACCTACAGAACTTTTTTATTTTTGTAAACCCTTCTGAGTATCCCACGTAATAAAATTTCAATGTTCAAAATATAACGCAAACAAAAAAAATTATGGCCATAAAAACAATGCTTATCCGCCAAAATTGAAGGTAAATGACCAATCAAATATTTCATTCATGTGATAGTGAAAAAAAGTTTTAAAGTTCATTAAGAACAATTTATTTTTGTATTACGAATAACTAAAAAGAAATGATTACTGAATTATAATCCCCACAATAACATTTAAATCCAAACCTGCGACGTGCAAAGCGTGATCCAAAGTAGATGCATTTTCGTTTTTCTTCTCAACAATTTCACTAACTGTGTCGACTTGGTTCCCATTCATATTCTTGTGTCGTACACAAAGCTTTTTAGTATTTAGTAAAAAAATTATGTCACCCAGATTATCTATTACTTATACAGCGTTAATAATAAATACTAATCTGAAAGATACGCACGACCGTCGAGTACTGCTGTGCTCCTAATTTATAAATGTTTTGACAACTACGTATAGTAGTTGTTGATAAGAAACTAAAAGATAATTTTATCAGTTCATATAATTTAAAACCTTTTGTTCAAAAATTCATAATGTAATAAATTTTTTGACTGACCGGTTGGCGCAGTGGCAAGTCACTTGCCGTTCGCGCCGCAGGTCGTGAATTCGATTCCCACCCAAGACAAACATTCGTGTGCATGAACATGTCTGTTTGTCTTGAGTCTGGATGTAAAGACCACCG
>DWLR01002301.1:0-15791 GCA_018246295.1 Papilio alexanor hazarajatica | reverse complement strand
ACGGATTTTTAAAGAATGAAACGTCATTCGATTCATATTTTCCCCTGTATCATTCAGTCAGTCGGATTTATTGGTTTAAAATTAACTATTTATTATTTTTTGTTTCCATAATAAACGGCAACTTTACACTAGGGTCTACTTTTGACATGTCAAAAATACATTCATAAAATTAACTGCTACCCTTAATGGGGTATTTTTTCTAGTACCTATACACATAGTTATAAGTAAATACAAATGTATATTTGTACCTACATACCTACATATGTATATATCCATATGTATGTATATTATTATTTACTATTATTATTGTTTATTATTATTATTTACTAGTATATGATATGTATGTTAGTCAATTAAATATGTAGAAATATTGTTTTAATTGTAAACGCACTGAAATATATTATGTGATTTTTAAACAGTATTAACCAGTTTTAGTGATGATCCTTGAATACCTTTGCATCAAATTATGTCATTAAGCAATGGAGATAAAGTTCAATAAAGTCATATTATGTTTTTATGATTACTACTTGTTCGTTTTGTCAACGAAACGATTCTGATGGACTTTTGTCACGAAATGCCATAATTGCCCAACATCGGAATGAATGCAGTGGCTTTGACTTAATCTTTATTTTATCTTTTAAATAACTAGATATTATGACCCACTAAAAATTATCATTTTATAAAAGGTATTAAGGTTGACATTACTGAGTTACTATAAAGTAATTATAATAAAGGGTCTTGGAGTGATTCATCTACAAATTGGTAGATTACATACTGAAAGCTCAAATAAAATTTCAATACCGTATAGAAGTGCATGTATATTTAATATGTTATGGTAAAATCGTAATTATTGTTCGGTTATAATCTCACAAGAGATATTATGAAGTTATGGAAATTTTTAAACTGAACTAACCAATTATGTATTATTAAAACTATGCGAAATTTCACTTCACCTACAAACGTGGACGTTGAAATGTTTTGTGCAGTTAGTTGTTCAAAGAGTCAAAGTAGGCAATTTAAGCGGGGCGTCCATCCGCAGCCACATATGGTCAATCATTGTGCCCACGCATAGGTTTGCGAGGCCGTTTGTGACACGTCTTTGCACCCGTCTATGGCTGTGAACCATGCAGGGTTTCTTTCTACATTCATTTAATATTTGTTTTTACGCTTAAGTCGTTTCATTTATTTTTAATATGTCTAAGTCAAGTGATACATTCTTCCTTTTATCTAGTAGTTTAGCAATAGAAAGATTAGATCTGGGATAGAAATAGTCGTGTAGGACTTAATCATTTCAGGCTTTCATTAACTTTGTAACATTGTTAAGGGACTTGATTTTGCTTCAACAAAATTATATGTCATCAGTTTTCATTATACATTTATTAGGTGAAACGTTATTATAATCAAAATGACAGTTTTTAAGCACGATATAGTAATAGTTGGGAAACAATTAAATGTAACGTGACGGCTGGTATTTATTTACATTAGCAATAATCAAAAGAAGCGTTGCAGATGAAATATCAGCGTTAGTGTAGGAAAACGATGAGGAGGAGATAAGGAAAGAGGTTAAGGAATAAGAATACCATGGTTATGTCATATGTGGGGCCCCTCAAAATACTAGTAAAGTATTTCTTTTGCGTTTTATTTGATGATATTTGAAAAATACAGTGAAAATGCCAGATGATTTGGGTAAGATTGGGGTTCAGTATCGAGTAAGCAATCTACAAACAGTTAATTATACTTCGTTTTACTCGATTTATGTCTAGACACCATTTAGATACAGTCCTAGCATATTTCACATCATTTTTATTCCTTACCTGTGTAAAGCGAAAGTTTTTATACGTTTTATATGACCGTATCTATTTCCTTACGAAGTTTTAAATGAGACTTTCGTCATTTATCGACAATGTGCTTGTGAGGTGTGTAAATTCCGATTGCTAAGACGCAGGTTTAAACGGCTTTTGCAATTTTTTTTTAGCTTCGTGATACTTAAAAGCACAAATGTCAATCTGCAGTAGATGTATGTCGCTCCATTTATTGACGTTTTTAGTAATTTGGGTTACACGGTTAAAGAAAAATATACTTACAATACCTTTTATTTTTACCATTCCAACTAAACTTAAATGCTTGTGCTAGGATATGGGAAGCGAGAATAGTCGAATGGCGGACGGGATTCACACCCACGATTTTATGATCGGTGACTCCGTAGTGCGTAACCTAAATCATAGGCTATATTTAAACTAGCGCGTACCATATTTCGACATCAGTTGGTACTGTGGTCAAGTTCTAGTTAATTCCTTAAAAAACCATTAGGCTGTCGGCGCTTTACATTATAATCTATTAACGTTTTTTAACAAAAACAAAAATTCCAATTTCTGTAATTCCTCTCTTTTTTATGGATAAGTAATAGAAAAGCAAGCTTCATTTAATATCGTTTGCCATAGTAATGTTAACAGTAACAATTTTTTGAGACTTGTTATTAGCCTCTTTTCTATATTGAAGACGGTTAGATATACTACTATAGTAGTATATTTTTAACCGTCACATGAACACACAGTTACATGATGTATCCAGTATCCATACAGGTAAGAATGGAAATATTAGTTTTGGAATAGTGATTGAGTCGCATACGGGCAAAATAAAATAACAATAATGACTTTGAATTTATTTTATTTTTAGTTAAACCTAAAATATTTTTGCAATACGGTAGTAAGTACATGAAAACAGAGAGTATTATATACGATTTCTCTACATGCAACATTGCCCTCAATAAAATGAGTTAAGATTTTTTTTTAATGCCAACTTCTGAGTCGTAAGAACAAGTTGTAATTACAGGCTCACCCGGTAATTAATAATGTTATAAGGAAATACAGGATTTGAGAATGACCAAGGGCTAGAGTTGTAGTAAATTTGCGTACTCATTATTGTTTCTGTTGCGATCTTAGAATTGTTTTAAACAAAGCCTGCATTTCTCGACCATGATTAGTACAATCACTGAAACGACCGCACTGACCTAGAAATAATTACGCGCATCATAAATTGTCGCCACTCCACTGTCTCGCAGCTGTTAAGTAAAAATGACACCCGTGTTTGCAGCTCATTGCATTGACCTTCGTTAGTTTGGCAAACTTATTGACTGAACGATTACGCCATGTTGCGTGCTTAGTGAGGATGCGAGCGGCCCCGCCACTCAAACGTGAATCGTCGCCCGCGCGGCCGCGCCTTAACGCTCCGTATTAAAACGCTCTTCGTTTGCAGATCACGACAAGGACTACGCGAAACGACCCTTGGACTTCGACATTGAAGAAGAAACCCGCAAGAAGGAAACCTCCAAGTGGCTCGAGAGTCATTTCGGCAGCGACTCCCGCTCTTCTCACGACTCCATTGCAGAAGAAATAGCACGACGGCCGGAGCCAGCGTATTACGCGAAAAATAAATCTGCCGATGACGAGGGATACTACGGGAAAACTTCGCCATCGGTACCGCCGCCAGCTGCGTACGGTGACAGAACTCTAAGAAAAACAAAATCGTCGACACCATCTGACGAACGGCCGATTGCACCAGTAAATCGCACAGGTGGCTACTTTAAGGGTGTAGCCGATTGGTCGCAACGTCGTGCCACAAAACCGAGGATGCCAGAGCCACGGAGTTCGTCTCCGTCGCCCCCGGCAGTGCGTTCTCCATACGCCAGTGATGATCGACTGAACGGCTCCTCGCCGCGTCACGTTTATGGAAAGCGGGACTCACCCCAAGGGAGGTCATCGCCGATTGGACGTCGCCATCCGCCCTCTCGCGACGATTCCGCCTACGTGTCTTCTTCTACGATGCACAGTCCACCACGTGGTTCACCTTTTCGACCGCTAGAAGCGGATCGGTCTTTCCGCGAGCCGTCCATCGAAGACGATTACAGGCATCCCGTTGTTCCTGAACGTAAACGACACACTAAGCAACGCGTATCCGAAGAGCATCGGTACGATAGCGGTTATAGAAGTTCGTCACGGAATGGAAATTCGGGACGTTCTCGAGATAGTCGCGAAGAGACCGCTGCGGAGCCACCGCCGGATTACTCTCCTCCGCGCGAACGTCGCGGCAGCTCGGACAGGGATCGAACGCCGCCGCGTCGTCGGGATGAACGTAAACAGAATCAGAAAACGCGATTCGCAGAAAACGATGGGGTCCGGCGGCCTTCCCCCGTGAGGAAATCGGTCGGCTCCGCTATAGGGAACTCGATTAGAAAGTTGGTTGGGAAGATTCGGTCCGCGTCGGCGGAGAGACGGACGCGGTGGAAAAATTCGCGTTCGCCATCGCCGGAGCACTCCTCGCGTACGTACAAGCAATACGGCGGCGAGCTGGCGCCCCCCGTCGCCCCGCCGCACCGGTATTACCTCGGGGAAGACCCTTTCGCGCCCAGCATCTACGGCCGAGAGCACAAGTACGAAGGCAGTTCGAGACGGCCGGCGCCAGCCGATGCACGTGATCACCGTGATAGGTAAGGATAACTTTATATCATAAATGTACTTATTTAGTTCGAAAAGCGCACTTCCAATTTAAGATAATACGCGTGTTAATTTAAACAGAAACGCTTCTAAACCGTAAATAGAATTTGTGCTACGATATATTCTCGACGCCTCCCACATGCACTTTATCAAATACATAAATTTAATTTATGCTGCCTGTTTCGAAATATTTGTAAAGGTTTATCGATTTTTAAGTCCAAAACATTTAACGATACGACATAATATGGTGTTAGTAGCGATTTACGACTTTCAAGCAATTTACAGGTGCTAGATTTTGCAGTTTTTTTACGCCGTCAGTAAAATAATTTAAGGTTTTACAATCTCCTTATTTAGGTTAGTTATATAAATTAAGCATATTTGCGAAAAACCTGGTTATTTGTCTAATAAAATAATGTTTATTTACGTTTATTTCGTTAATTTGTATCCTTAATTATTTCCCCACAATTTTGAGGTTTTGGGGCAGATTTTCACATATTTTTGCAATTCGTTGTTTACTATCTTAAGATTTAATTTGAATTTTATTTTTATAAATTAGTCACTCAGAATATTATATTCACCTCGTCATATTCTTACTGAAACTTAATTAATGTACTTAAATTAATTTAATTTAAATTAAAGTAATATCCTCGAACAAAAAAGCGGATTTTAAAATAGTTAGGGGTTATATAATTTCAAGCACGACACCGTTCAGGTCATTGAGCAGTTACGGCTGAAAATACTCCCAAGTTCTGTTCCTAGTTTTCTATTTATTTGACAAACACTATCGGTCGTGAAATATTTTCTAAAATTTCTTTACCTTATTTAGAAGCGATTTCCTTGAATGACATTTTTTATTCATCATAAAAACTCTTATAAACCGGACCACTTCGGGTTGACCTTTTATCTATTACACGGTTAAGGCCGGCAGATAAAATGCAGCTAATGATCTAATAATAGCGACAGTGACAAGTCTCTTTGTGGTCGCATTCCTGACATTCTACACTAAGCTTTGTTCTACTTAAAGCGACTAAGTTCTACTATTTTTTTATACTTTTTCGAAAAGCGGATAGCTATATTTTCGTACTTTTAATAATTTATGTATAATGTAGATGCGCATATAATATGTATACGTCGCCGACAGATTGTGAAACTTAGCTTATACGAGTAGTCGGATTAGATATATTATAAACTGGTAGCAAATTGTAAATTGAACGAATCATTTGATGATTTTGATGCGTTATGTCACAAGCAACACATTTTTTTCTTTGATAAACATGTTTTGAAGTATTATTTTTACATGTAACTTATTATTTTACATGTAAATAATAATTAATTATATCATGTTCAAGCTAACCGATAATTCTAATTATGTAATATTCCGTTAACGTAAACAATCAATTTATTCTTTAACGATTTGACATCGACAGTTTTTTTCTTAAACGGCCGAGAAATGGCACATCAAGTTGTGAGTGATTTATTTAGTTCACAATATGCCAATAACAATTTAAACAATATGCCAAGTTATAAAATGACGAAGTTCACAATTGGTCGGTGGCATCGCAAAAAGCGGGTACGATTGCACCTAATCAACTGTTCTCAGTCTTGTGTAAGACACGCAACGTAACCATGTGACAAGATTAAAATAACAAATTGTGTATTGATAAGTTATGAACACATCAATTTTAAAAAGTTAGGCCCCAAACGTGACGTAATAAAAATGGAATGTCGCAAAAGAGCGCTTACACTTTGCAATTTAACGTATTGCACATAAAGTTAAAATGATGTTAGAAAAGATAAAAGTTTCTCAATTCAAGCAAAGTTACTAGGTACGTGCTGTTGTTTGGCAAAGGAAGAGTTTCCTTGTATTGAGTTCTATTCGACTTAATTTGATTGTGGGTATAATCTTTTGACGTTTTTTGACAAAAACAAAACCGACTTTAAATATTGGACATATTAAAAAAGTAAGTATAAGTAAATAATAAAAAAGGGAAATTATTTTAGGGATAAGAAATAGAAAAAGGAGGAGGTTTTAATCCCCTTATTCTTCATTTATGAACCCTTGTTTCTTTTGTTGAAAAAGAGACTTTCGCACTTGGATCCCATTTAAATTTAAATGTCATTGAACCTTGGGTTTCGAAATTTTACCAGAAATTGACATACTGATCGATTTAATTTGAGGCCTGTTTAGATTTAATGGAGAAGTACCGTAGTTTTATTTTTGGAAGCACTGAAAAAAGAATTTCCACACTTAAAACATTTCGTAGATGTCGCAACTGACACTGGCAGACTTACAAATTGATTTCTTTACATACATATTCTGAAAACGTAAAAGGAAACGGATATGGATTTAAAAAGAAAGTAAAACTCATAAAGTGCCTAAATAAATAGACAACGGATAACAATTTATGGAGATTTTAGTGTCAAAGAGAGGTTTTATTTAGAATAATATGGACGTACAAGGAAGGAACCGTCCATTAAATCTATAAGTACCGTATAGATAATTTTATTACTGTTAAAGGATCTTTGACTATCGTGATAAAAATCCAAAAAAGAGGTCTACTATGTTAACAATATCATAAATTATACCTATAAAATATATAAATGTCATCCCTTTATATAGCTTTCTTCAATACCATCACTCAAAACTTTTGAATGTTCCAACTTATTTGAGATTAAATGTAATTATGTGAGAATAATTATGTGAGATTAAACCTCTTACGTCTTCTTTCCTGGGAAAATATAGATATTCTTACGTTGTCGTATAATGTCAAGGAAATCATAAAAATTTTTACATATTTAAATTATTTATATATAGATAAACGAAACATTTTTTTTAAAATAAATCTAATAATTTCACTAAGTCAACTTAGTAATTCACAGTAGTGATCTTGCAATAATAAATAATGATATTGGTGCCAAAAATTTAATTATATACATAGTGGAAAGCTTGCAAAAGTCCGTAGCAATGAAGGTGCTGCAAATACTCACAAAACGTGTTAAGTAAAACATCGTCACAAACTTACAAATTTTGCGTTCCGGCATATCTTGCCTTTTTCATCCTGCCGCTGTCCGTGAGCTTTGCCGCTTACGGCTAAATAATTATTTCATTCACCAAACAGCCCTTATTTAGCGCACGCGTTGAGTCAGTTGTGTTTGTCACATTGAGACGCACATATGTTACAAGGAATCGCCGGCCAACGACAAACACAACGATCGTGAATCATCACTAGAAAATTCCAGTACAGGTGTCCGATGTCGCCTCGACAAATGTAAATTAGTTAAATACAGATGTAGTGGCATTCAGATACGAGCATTCGTTTCCTCTATGTTTGTTTCTGTCAATACCAACCTACATCGAATTAAAATCGCTCCCGCTAGCTCGTTAGGTAGCTCATGCTTGCACGGACAAGCTCGTTATAATTATGCTGCGAATAAAATACTTGTATAATGTTTGAATATTAAAATGTCGCTATATCTCGTACAATGGCGTACCAACGTTTCAAACAAAACAAAGCACAATCATTAGGCACGTGGGCGGTGATCCTCCATTGAATCCAATTACCGGCGAAAACACAAGATTGTCTAGTTTTTGTTGATACAGCGAGATAACAATAAGTGTACGTGGGTTGAACTAGTTTTGTAATTACGAAGTGGTATTAATTATGCAATAAATCATCGTTTTTTCTTGTTTTCAGAGGCCAATTTTCGAGCACACTCGGTCGATTCAGCCATTCGACGAGCCGCTTGAATCCGAACAGTGAGCCCGAGGAAGAGTACTCGCGCAGCGCGCAAACTTTGCCGCGGAAACTTCACGACCGTAAAGATAAAACTAGCGAGAAGCCGACGACCAACAAATATTGGAACCGCCTGTCATCGAACAAAAGATCAACGAGTGCCATCAATATATCGAACAATCACGTGCCGCCTCCGCAAGAGGTTAAAATCAACGGGTACCCGCCGGGTCCGGCGAAACCAGCGCGGACCTACAAGGGTCTGAACAGAAGCAAGAGCTTTGCTATGGGCGCTCCTGAACAGGAGACGCACCCACGTTACGTCTCAGTCATGAACCGCAACTACTCCACTATGTACAAATCCAATCCGCATTTAAGTAAACTCGATGAGACGCCCGAACAACTCAAGAGCCCCGGCATCGTGTCCATTATAAATAGGAGTCAGCGGGATCTGGCCGACGCAGTCTCTCGCGAAACTGAACGTAGACGTGACGGCTTGTTCGGGGCGAGATACGGTAAAACTGCACCGATTAGCAATGGTCACACGAACGGATATAATAAATCCTACGAGGACACCGATAAAAAGAAAATTTTCCTGAAAGGACTCCGCGAACGTGCCCCAGATCTGTATCAAACGTTACACGCCGACGATGAATCAGACGGAAGCAGATTATCCTCGAGATATGGAACCCCCTCGCCGCATTACAAGGAGCGAATATCGGAGGAGCGTAAAATACCGCTTTACAAAACTGAATCGTTGAACAGAGAATCTAGTCCCTTCGTCTCGAGATTGGAAACAAGATTAAAATCACCGGCAATAAGGAGAGGAAGCAATAGCAGTGATAACTTCTCTGAAACCTACAGGTACACGACTCGATCCGGGGACCCGGAACGACCGAGTGTGACAGATACTGTCGAAACAGTTAGTAAGAAAATAGTACCGTCAAGGGACGGTCGGTCTAAAGAGATAATAGAATCTCGCGAAGTGAATTCAGTTACGAAGAGCAAGGCTTATAAGGGGGAACCTATTTCCAGCGTTAAATACTACGAAAATGGAATACGCACTTCACCGCCTGGATATAAACTCAAGAATGGTTCGGCTCCCTTGTATTCTGAAAGAAGGAGTAGCAACTACAAGGTGATAGAGAAGATTAGAGATTATTAGTTACGAAATATTATATTCGTAACATTGATTGCCATACATAAACATTACGTAAATGACTTAGAAATAACCAAACGAAACGTAAAAGCGGATTTTCAGTGGGAAATATATATCCACGTTGTGGAGATATATTATTAAAATTCACATTTTAACATCGGTTTTGTTAAATTAATAAATGGCTATCTCATGTAAAAAGTCATATAGCTTTACTAATTTTATTTCCATAACATAAATAATTGATTTAATTCCGTCCATTTTATATAAAATCTATATTGTTTATAGGTACGTTTAAAGACACGTTGATCTGTAAAATAAACTTACATTTGTATAACATTTTTAATGTTTAATGACGTAAAAATAAGAATTATAATAAAATGTATTCAAGAAAAATATAATGTGTTAATACGCACTAAGAAAGTTGTTTTATTCACAAATTTACATTCAAATTTGATTTAGAATCTTAGATTTTATCATCTTGGGAATATGCCCGGAATTATTTACGTAATATAACATATAGTTATCTCTTGATATAATTTATAGATTAAAACAGAAATAGAAAGTTAAAAGGATAAAACCGTTGTCTAAAATTCCTATCCAGTAGTTAACAAATACGTCTGCTTGTGAAATAAAAAGACAATACGTGTAAAATTAAATGTTACAATATTAATTTGTTTGAACAAGTGCACTTATAAATTAACCTTGACGGATATATATTCATTGTAATAAAAGTAATATTAAAACTAAAAAATAACGCAGAACATTAATTATTTTGAAGCGTAGTAGGTAGTTAGAATATATTTTGTGAAGCCGAAATAATTCGATCTGGCCTTGCCATCTTTTCATATTTTTCTGAGATGACATTACTAAGCAAAATTAAGGACAATTCATCTTCAACTAAGTATCGACGTCGTTGATAATGTTTTAAACTGTCCTGCCTTGCATTTAACACATTTAAGAGTTTTCTCTCATTCTCATTGGATTTAATATCACTGTTTTAAATGTTCAAATGGTAATAAATATGGCGTAAGGGTTAATGGAGTCTTTATAGTATATTCATGTTAATATTTGGTAAGACCGAAATTCTTCTATATTTCAATTGCTGCTGGAGAAAATGCTGTAGTGTGGCACACATGTGCATCTTATAATATATTTTAAATTTAATAATAATAATAATATTATTAAATATCACACGTTAATGTAGTATTTAATTGAATTTACATCAAGAGACATCTACGAGTTACAATGATAACTAATGCTATTAAATGTTGTAGTTTGGTTATAAAGCAGCTTTAATAGATGGCACTGAAACAAAATGAAAGACAAAGCAGGATATCACTTTATTTCTATCGACATCAATATATTTTGATATTAACTGTCCAAGTATATTTAGCTCCATGCGGTACATTTTATTAATTACATTTATTACCTTGAACATGTTAAGTTCAAAAGTATTTTATAAACTGGTGTGGATTATTATTAAGTTATTACTTGACCAGCAATATAACTTGTCATAACAGTTTTAGTCGTGAAATAAAAAAAAATCTTATTTAAAAATAAAACATACATAGTTTTTGTATTGTCTGTTCAGTTCAATTTTTTCAAACGTTTCATATAATTTAGGGGAAGATGGGGGAAACAGGAACACCTTAGGACAAAATTAAAACAGCGGAGTTTAGATACCAAGCTTCTTTAATTTACTTATCCGTTTAACTAATTGAGTAGTCAACACTTATGTTTTTTAATTAATGTAACATTAAGTAATAGAAACAAAACCCTTAGTGTTTCATCAAGTAACAGAAACAAAACCCGACGTGAGTCGGGTAAAGCCGAACACCAACTGGAGCAATAAGGAACTATTATAAAATGCCTTAATGACGACAGAGATCACATTTACAACCCGCCGTTGTTGACTATCCATCTTTAAATTTCTCCTGAGCCCAATCTTCACATATACGTAGCACATAATCCAGTCTTCATCGGGGCTATTCATACATTTATTTTTACAAAATATGCAGTAGTAGTAGTCATTATTTTCTTTTTTCCATTTTCTTTCCCGCGCTTCTTTGGTGCAGGATAATTAATGTCTTTGACATTATCTAGTATGTTTTCCATTACACTTTCAGTCTCTTTGGTTAAATATTTTCTATCATTACCTTTTTCTCGCTTTCTATTTTCTATTCTGCTATTCTGCGAATTTTTCTGACCGTTAATCCATAGTATAGTTTGCTACATTTTATAACATACTCCTCGAGTTATAAGTAATGGTTTTCTACCAATTTTTGGTTGTTGTTCTATGTAGCTTCCTTTAAGTGGTCGAAAATTTTAGTTTTTGGAACTCAATAAATTTCTACTGCTTTACTAATGCTTAATCTTTTGATTTTAACATCGTCAACAGCTTTTTAGAAATCTTGTAGTTTTCGTTTCAGACTTTCTACTAAAATTACGAGGCATCTGTTACAATAATCATCAATAAAGGCCAAATTAACGATAAAGGGGCAATGCGTTCGAGATTATCCGACATAGCCTGTAGAGATGGGATATACTAGGTAAATTGCGTACTTAGTATTTCGAGTACGAGTATTTGCAAATACTTGTTCCAAATACTAGTTTCTAGAAGTATTTAGGAGCATCAACTTTATGTATAGTAGGGATCGAAAATATTCGGTCTCGCAACGGACGACGAAAAAAAAACGAGTTCCATCTACATACTGCATGTAGTGTCAGTCAACAACACAGTGGAGTATGGAAATCTAATTTTCTAATTATATCTTTATGTACCAAATTATCAGTGACATGGACATTACGATCTAAGCCGTGGTAAAGCGATGGTTATTGTTAGCTATATTATTGATACGCGCGTGGGGTATGGGATAGAGACAAAGCACTTTGACAGTTGACACTGACAGTTGAGTTTTCACTTGATTTATTTGCGACTTACAGGGATTCACTGCGCACGTGTCCGAGCACAGTCACGTTCAGCACCGCGTGTTACAAGCACTGAGTCACTGACACTTGCACTTTCACTTCACTTCCACTTTCTCTTCTTCTTCTTCTTCACTGTTCATTTTAAGACTGCCGCGGGTCAGGTCTCCCCTTATTAGTTCTTTCGTAGGTCTTCTATTTTCGACCGTCTTATTTACAACATTCTTCTGTCGTCTTTGTTCCAGAAGATTCTTACCGACTAATTCTCAATTATTCGAATGCCATGCATTTTCGAGAAAGTTCACGTTTCGAAAAGAAAAAAAACATAAACTGTGGTCACTCAAGTATTTGACAGACAGTTGTCATTTCGTGGCGTTGCGACATTATTATGATACAGTTAGATATATACCCCGACATTCTCTGTACTCTCCGGACCTTGACTCAAACGACTACCATTTTTTTTGCGATTTGGACAACTTTTACATGGTAAAAATGTTTGTTTCCAGGGAGCAATATAAAATGTTTTCACACATTTTGTTGAGACCAGGTCCTTAGAGTATTACTGCGAACGCATAAATGACCTTTCCGTCAGATGGCAGAAATGTATAGATAGCCGAGGTGAACGCTTTAATTAAATAAAAATATTATAACTTAGTAACAAAAATAAGTAATATGTATTTTTCACTACTAAACGGCAATTTTCACTCAACAAATATTTCAACCCTAACATACATCATCACCATTTCAGCCTATGGTAGTCCACTGCTGGACTTTTTTCCTTCGATCGCCGCAACTATTGGGCTATACTAAATATATTAACAGCTATTTCTACGGTAAATGAGGTTTAATTGATTCGTTCGGAATTAAATGATCTCATCGCTAATGAAATTACTCAGTTGTTTGTTTAGAAGGTTGTAGTTATTAGGAAAGAGGAAAGAAGCATATACTTCACCTAATATTAAGTGACTACCAACACATAAAAAGACCCTGCAATATTTTAATAACATTTTTGCGTAGAACGGAAGAAGGTAAATGACGAAATGATAATGAGGAGACTGCATCAACGATGTGATTCAGATAAGAAACAATGAAATTAATGAAACGAAAAAACAATCAGAATATGATCAACGTAATTTTGAAAAATAAACTCAACTCTATATAATCTGCAATAGTTATACAACCTTGCGATCTTGTTAAAAAAAGCGCAAAAGTAGTGATGAGAAAAAAATTGTATATTATTAAAATTATTAAGATCGCGACTAGAGCCTTGTACTTGAGATGCTTGTCACTAATCACCATGCAAAAAAATCACAAGTAACGTCTATATAATACAAAATTGTTGGCTAAGATGTAGAGAATTTACCGCTTATATATTATTACTGTGATCACATCGACCATTATCTACGAGTATCTCCAATTTGCATAAAAAAATCGTCTTAGCTCCTCATCGCCAGCACGTGTAAAATATATAAGTATAGTTGGCCTTGAAAGTATGCGTGTGTAAATAGTGTTACGCCTCGTAATATGCATAATAAATAATATCTTTTGTTCCCACATTGTCCGCGTGGAATGTTACTGTGGGCAACAATTTTATATATTTTTAGGATACTGATTTTGGAAATAATACACATATAAACTTATTTTGTTTAATGGCATATAACTTATTTTTATATATTTTCATGAACTATGTTTTTTACTATCTTTTGTTAAACATAAAGATTTTGTCAGTTTGCTGTAATAGTTTTAACTAGATTAGGTAACAAAATGTAATGCTGATTTTTAAATAAAGGAAAAATAAAGTCTTTGGCCCACTCACGTCAGGGAGGGGTATTAGGGCGGCATAGCGCCGCCCCATTAAAAAAACATACAGGGTTGAAGTTAAAAAAAAAAAAACTCCAATTTAATAAAAACAAATTAAATAGAAAATACAATCACTACTTGTCCTTGTCTTGTGACAAATTCAAAAATTTAGATTTCGAAACACGAATTGAAAAGTGAAAAACTACAACATTTGTAAAAATCGTCTGAGACCAGGAGGCATGGGAAATTTTTTTGCAAACTAAACCACTGTAAGTATTTTTCCGAAAAGCATAACACGCTATCGCATAAAGATATTGAATCTTCTAACATGTCACAATTCCCACATGTTGCTTTCCACAGCGTTGGAGAACGGGGTTGGCGCTGACGGGATCCTACACCTCGTGCACCTCCTGCTCGACAATCCGGCCACTGCTCACGCGTCACCTGTGACACGTGTGTGAGCTTGGTGCGGCGTAACGTAAGCTCGTTTGTGACAGGTATCAACAATCAAACTTCATTCAGGGCAGAGTCTTAGTAACTTATCCATCGAGTTAGGTTCAGGGGATTATAAAATTAATTTAAATTGTCACGTTCTATCTCAAATCACAAATTCGTTGCCTCGTAGTAATTTATGTAGATATAAAGGTCATTCAACTGCTGCCTAATATTCAGCTAGCCGATCCTTCTTTTTACATTTCTGAATTGATTGAAGCTATCACCATTATTTTATAATTGCATGACTGTTTGTCCGTTAGTAGGTAGGTATCGCATGGATATCGAGATGCATCATTTTGCTTCCTTGACTTTTGATCTGAAACACAGGGCCGATGTCAGTACAATTTGTGACGCCGAGTAAGTGGGCAAGATTAAACATTGAGAGGAACAAAATAAAAATGGTGCGTATTTATTTGTTTTGTTTGCAAATTTAAAATTTCCGAAAATGTAATAGAGGTTTCAATAGTTAGAAAAAGTAAATGTTTTATTTTCTTTCCTTACAATTTCGGTGCCGTATAATGTTATTAATTAAATAAAATAATTCACATCTTAAATAGTATTAGTTCTGTTGTTATGTGAAAAGTTATATTTAGATGTGTACAGCAATGAATATCGTATATGCGTGAAAAATATTAATCCGTAATATGCGCCCTATGAAGATGTGTTCTTTGATGTGTTTATCTATAAAGGTAAAATATCTTAGTTTAATACAGTGAATATATGTAATTTAATTTAATTGAAAAATACATTAGAATATATGAAATAAGCATTTACAGTCAAATTTATTTGATTTGTTTAAAAACTACATTGCATACATATCTAAATGGCGGACTTACTGCCTATGGACATTCTCTACCAGTTGACCAGGCATCAATGAAAGAAAAGGCAAAGAGATGCACTGAATGAAAATAATTAATAGAAAAAAAAAATTATAGAATACATGTAAACATATTATTTACATACATTTACCTACTTTTATATGCTTTACGTAAATAAATCAAGTGAACACTTATTTACAGAAATGATTTAATTTTTAAGTATATGTGATTTTTTTATTTCTACATCCCATTACAGCATAAAGTGTGTTATAGTACTTATTATGATTTTTATGTAATAAAAGGGCTTATTGGGGGTCATATGAAAAGTCCGATCAGTAAAAATTCAGCATATATATATATATATATATAT